>VCRD01001048.1:0-49692 GCA_006783055.1 Trinorchestia longiramus | reverse complement strand
TGTTACTACTGCTGTTGTACTGACGTTGCTGTTACTACTACTGTTGTGCTGACGTTGCTGTTACTACTGCTGTTGTGCTGACAGGATTTTCCCCCATCCTCTCACCAGCGGACGGACAGTCTTTCACGATGTACAACCGAATTTTAAACACAAATCCGTTTATTTAATTGTAAAAGCTACTGAAATGTGATCTGCTGATGACATCATTCACATCAGCTCATGTTGCTGTTGCATTGTGAAATTTATTTATTGTCAAGTAGATAAATAATTTATGATTTATGATAGAAGATCAGATTTAAAGCTTTCGTTGTTATTTCCATCGAATAAATAAGTTTAAAAATATTATGGCATGGGAACTAAGAACAATTACCTGAACTAATAATAATTTTTAACAATCTATCATGCGTTTCTGTTCAGTTTACCACAAGCAGAAAAAAGTTCCTGCTTGAGGACATTGTAGCACTTCCATGGATACAAAATCCTATGCAATTTCCTCACACAAGCCGAGGTCCGTCAGGAGGATATCGTCTGTCTTTTTCCGTGTGGAAAATTCCATGAATTCTCTCAGAAATATTGGTGTGACACAGAGACAGGAGATGATAATTCATCAGTGATCTAGCATTCGTGAGTCTGAATTGTATGACTCTAGTCTGACTCATGTGACTGTCATGCATCAGTCTCACTCATGTGACTGTCATGCATCAGTCTGACTCATGTGACTGTCATGCATCAGTCTCACTCATGTGACTGTCATGCATCAGTCTGACTCATGTGACTGTCATGCATCAGTCTGATTCATGTGACCGTCACACATCAGTCTGACTCATGTGACTGTCATGCATCAGTCTGACTCATGTGACTGTCATGCATCAGTCTGATTCACGTGACCGTCACACATCAGTCTGACTCATGTGACTGTCATGCATCAGTCTGACTCATGTGACTGTCATTTATCAGTCTGACTCATGTGACTGTCACAAACAGTTCCGTATATATGAACTCGGATCCAGAAAAGCAACACTAAACTCAGCATACAACTATGTTATGTTGCAGCATGCAGTCGTGTTATGTTACATCATGCAGTCGTGTTATGTTGCAGCATGCAGTCGTGTTATGTTGCAGCATGCAGTCGTGTTATGTTACAGCATGCAGTCGTGTTATGTTGCAGCATGCAGTCATGTTATCTTGCAATAATAAGCAAAAAGCTCCATGTATCGACTAACAATGCGTTGATATTTTCAGTATCAGTTGCACTGGGACCTGTCAATTGCACTAGCTTTTGCGAAGCATTGTGCCTCATACCTCAGCACCGTCCTCATACCTCAGCACCGTCCTCATACCTCAGCACCGTCCTCATACCTCAGCACCGTCCTCATACCTCAGCACCGTCCTCATACCTCAGCACCGTCCTCATACCTCAGCACCGTCCTCATACCTCAGCACCGTGTCGATTCACATACGCAGGGACTATTTTAGAAACTAAACCCACCATGTCAGGTTCTAAAATACCTAACAAGCTGGCTGCTTTGCTCAGAATAGAGGTGAAAACCACGGGTAAATCCATCACCACTCAGGTTTTCCGTGTGCTGTGAGTGGTGGATGTGGCACGAGATGGACACGTTGTTGGTCTTCTTTTTAAATTGTGTTTTTTAACTTGTGTCAGGAAGTGAAGCATGACAATTTTGAAAACCCTGGTAGGTTCAAGTCCTTCAAAAGGCACGTACCTAAGCAAGTTTGTGAGACATCAAAGTAACAATTTAAAGACAACAAAAACAAAGGAACAATTCAGACTGTCAACGAACGTAAACATTGAAGAGACTCTGACTAGAAAGTTATAGTTTCATTAACTCCGTGTGTAACAAAAGCCGTTCATTTGCATTGCAGCTGAATTTTCTATGGACCAATAAAAGGGTCAAAACAATCATCTCTTCACAAACTTAACAGAAAAAAGTCCCTGATGCTACACTTCAAACAACCGAAACTTTGAAGTTGGAACCTCAAATTCAGAAATTTAATTCACCGAACCTCCATTGGACCGCAACAAGTGTTAACCCACCGACCATTAGTGGATCGCAACGCGTATTGCAGATTATAATTGAACCGCAGCAAGAATTCCAGAGTATAACTGAACCACAACAAATCTTTTAGGATACCATTGGACCGCAACAAGTCTTCCAGAACACCACTGGACTCCAACAAGTCTTCCAGAACACCACTGGACCACAACAAGTCTTCCAGAACACCACTGGCTCGAAAACAAGACTTCCAGAACACCACTGGACCGCGACTAGTCTTTCAAAACACCACTGGCCCGAAAACAAGTCTTCCAGAACACCACTGGACCACAACAAGTGTTCCAGAACGCTAGGGAAGTTAGAGGCCCTCGGGCCGTGTACGCTAGAGAAGTGCTAGTGTGTGCCGGAAATGTACGGTATTTCATATCTCTTTGTCCTGTTCATACGCACACTGGAGGAAGTAGCAGCTGCTGTATACTCCCCTGGTGATGTGCCTGGTTGTGGTGATGTGTCTGGTTGTGGTGATGTGTCTGGTTGTGGTGATGTGTCTGGTTGTGGTGGTGTGTCTGGTTGTGGTGATGTGTCTGGTTGTGGTGGTGTGTCTGGTTCTGGTTGTGTGTGTCTGGTTGTGGTGGTGTGTCTGGTTGTGGTGATGTGTCTGGTTCTGGTTGTGTGTGTCTGGTTGTGGTGGGGGGTGACAAACTCAGTTGCCAATCATCGTAGATTAAAGCACAAACGTTGATGATGGTTGACTGAGTTATATATTGAGATGATAATCCAAATCCTGACCTGGAAATGATACTTGATGATTTTATATAGAGAAAATAGTTGACATTCTGGTATGAGGACGACGGTTTACTTAGTTTTATTTGCATGTGATGCCTAACCACCACATGCTTGTTAACACTCCTAAACTGAGCTCGAGAAGAGGGTTATATTAATTTTAATAGTTATGGCTAACTGAGACTTGTAAGGGAATGATGGTTAACTGAAGCAAGATATGGAAGGAGTTTGGCTGAGGTTAGATTGAATCAAAAGTTTACCAACACCTGAATGTCTATATGTGACAGTAAAACAGAAGTTTACAGATAAAAACAGAAGTTTACTAGCGCTTCTATGTTTATATGTGACTAGTCTTCTGTTATTTCACTTAAATGTCAGTATGAATGAAATCAAATTCAATTCATTTATAAACGCTATAAAAATTAATTAACACAGCACTTTGATCTATCAATAAACTCCTGTAACTTAAATTCCCTTTCATTCCCTAGTACTCCAATCCTTCGTGACCAAAATCTAGCTTTTTCAAGCATTCAATATAAGCTTCAGATTTACGTATTTACAAGTATACCGTGTGACAAAATTAACGTGTTTTTAATTAATTTTTTTGTTCATTTGCCGGGCCTCCCCGAAGAAGTCTTCAAATTCAAGGATAAGAAGGCTATTAACCAAAAAATCACGTATTTTATAGCAATCCTGCGTCTTTGTTATCCACAGCACAATGCTTAAGATACATGTATAACCGTTCCATTGAAGTCAATGCCTAGCCACTTTATATCAGCTCCTTATTAATGGCTGGTTTGAAATTAATTTCCCTTATCCAGTACAACAGAGAAGGGACATGAAACATATTTATTGTTAAATAAATACACGAGAGCTTTTATTATAAAGTACAGATATTTTGCCTGCAATCATAACTTTGTGCCCAAGACGCAACTGATCAGGACTGAGATGCCGGCCAATCAGTGCGATGATGCGGAACGCTGCATTCCACGTAGGCTTTGCGTTATTCTAATAGGTTTACTGAACTAATTAGGGAGAACTGATCGCAACGTCATGGCTGAAGCTTCATCCGTCATGCTCTGAGAAGGAAACATAATTGAATGGTGACGTAGACACGCGTTCAGTGTTGCAGTACAGGGGGAGATTCAACTCAAGACTGAAACTATGTCAGTTTGTATGGGGGAATCTTAGTGCATTAACTTTAAGTAACATATTCTCATAATTACTTTTAAATTTGCTGGCCATTTCAAGCCAACGAAAACATGAAGACTGATTTAGCACTGAAAACATAGTACCATAGAGATTAAACTTGTCCGGTTACGTATCATTGAAGTTTGTGTTAGGTCACATTTAGGACCTCAGCTTAGGGTCACAAGTGACTCGTGAAGGGCACAGTTAGAAGAGGTGATGAAGTGAGTGACTTTGCACTTTTTGTGATATGAAGCAGAAATTACACTCTAGAAGCTCTATTCGTAAGGCACGTACACCGAGCTGCCCATGTTTTGAAAGACATTTTACTTGTAATCACTTGTTCCAAACTCAGAGTGAGTTGAACTTGCTATTTTAAGAATTAAAATATATTATGTGTGTTTTTGTATTATACAGAACATATTTGAAGTTTATGCTCAAACAGTAGAGCAAGTATGTCAGTAAAATACTAATTAAAATAAATGTTGTGATTTAAGGTCTTGTCAGTGAGTAGACTTGAAAGTTGTAAACTTTTTTGCGACTGAAACGTGAAATTAGGTGATGCAAAAACGAGTATACTTAGTTTGCAGTAAGCAGGAATCAACGAACTAGGTTGCTTAATTACAAAACGTAAAAAACGTAAATAATTTGACACGAGTCAATTTCTGAAGTGATACAACATAATATAATTGCACAAATTACAGTACATACAATATAATATAATGGCAAAATGTATAATCACTTCATCATATCAGTATCAAGCAACCACTAAACCTAAGGTAATTCTTCATTCAATCACTTGAATTAAGTGACATCTAGGTTATTAATAGATGTCTTCATACCAGATTCATGACATTTATTGCCTAAATGCCACCTATTTCTGCACCTGGCATCGAAACAACGGTCCAACGTGACCACGGCGTGCCTGTTTCTGACACTCACCATCCAGTAAAATGTGTACAGAACTTTCATTCTGTACCGTATCTTACCGGCCGTGTGAGCAAAGTAAGCTATTAACGGGGAAATGGGGTATTTTATAGTGATCCGGCGCCTGACGTATCCACAATGCAATGCTTATAAAACATGCATACCCGTTCTGATTTATATTCAATAATTCTCCTTCAGTAATAAATAGGAAGTAATGGGACCGACACACACAGATGCAGAGAGAGAGAGACAGAGAAAGAGAGAGACAGAGAGAGATGGAGATACGCTGTCTATTATGTATGTAGACTAGTAGCCATTCACGTGAAAATTCACGTGGTTTTTACTGATTTTTTTTGTTTGATTTGCCAGTGGACGCAGGCTTTGCGAAGGAGTTCCACATTGAAGGATATGCCTTTGGTATCCACGATACAATGCTTACAATATATGTATACCCTACAGAAATTTTTCCTATCTAAATCCTTAAGAGCGTCACAGAGAGACGGACCAATCAAGCAACAAACTGTGTATTCCTATAAATCAATTATCAATATAACTCAATTTCTATAACTCAATGAATCTACATTATTCTAAAAATTCTGAGAACTTTTCCCAAAATTTAACACATTTCCCTACCGACCGAGTGCTGTAAACAGCTTCAATGAAACACAGACGTCCCTACACCAGAGCAAGAAACCCCTTCAGTCGCTAAGTCTCAGGCTTTATACTACGCGAAGCGTTGAATAATGACGTCAAAGGGAAGCTCATCACGCGGCGATTGTCACTTGTTTTGCTGTGGAGCGCACGACAGCAGCAACTCTGTCCGAACACAATATCTTAATCACGCCACACACCTGACGACCGCCACCACCTTTACCTCGGTTTGAGATCTGCAAAATTAGTGGCTACTTTTGCCCTGATATCTTGTTATTATTTAGATGAAATATTGATGAAAAGTAATTAATTTTATTATGTTAGCTTGTTGAACTTTAATTATGACACATTGGCTATATCATTGTCAGAAGAGTCGATTTATCTTGCTCTTCTGGATTGCTCAAATTGGGGTTTCTTATAAGTGTTAGTTAGCTGAATGTAAATTTTGAATTAATTTTTTTTTAAATCTTTAAAAATTCAACTGCAACTTGAACATGAAAGAAATTACCTGATTGCATGTACAGTATTTACATTAGAATGCTTTAGCTGTAATGTTACAAGTATGTCCATTACATTGTGGCAGAGTTATTGCAATCTTTAAATAACATGTATAAAAAATGTTACAAGGAAAAACTCTAAAGTTACAGGATAATTTGTTTTAATTTCCTCAGTATAAAATCAACAAAATATAATAAGGTTTTTTGTCAAGTTGCTCGTTCTTTTTTAAATCGATGTCATCCCTCTTTCTCTTCGATGAAGTTCAGTAAATTTCCATGTTAATTAAATCTAACTTCAGAAGCAGTAAGAAGCTAAAAAATAGTCGTCAAAAATTCATATTTTCCGAATATGACTGCAATAATTAAATGAATATTCTGAGCCCTCAGCTCAATCGAGAACAATAAAATAATACATAGTAAGAACAGCATAACTTTTCCATCACACACCTGTTCCCACTGTTCCTAAATTCAATCAACTTGCTCATGGATCTGCATTCATTCCTTCTAGGGGAAAATCATAAATAAAACCAAAAACATTTCTATTGAAGTTCCTAAACTTTTTCCTTAAGTTAATCAAAGAAGTTAATGATTTGATAACTCACTTCTTTTGAGTAATTTAGCGAAACAGTTGAGGTAGGAATTTACGAGTAATTGTAAAAACTGATATTACCTACCACCACTCTCTTTATAATCATGGTTGAAATTCACGCTCCATTTATGCTGCAGCATTAAATCCCACGTAATGGAACTGGAATTCACTTGTTAGAGATAAATTTTTACATAGCCAAAACACTGAAGCACGCAGTGGTAAGAAAAATTTTAAAAGCTTCTTATGAATACAACACTAGGAAGTTTTGGGACTTGGCTTCTTCCTGACAAAATAAAAAGACAATTAGCGCCCTTGTCGACGCCAAACGAGTTATCAAAAACTGGTTGAGGACTGTCAGATCGATAATTATTAATAATTACTCTCTATATTCACGAACGTAATTATATAAAAATGGTAATTCCTGCAATGAATTTGGTACTTTTGGCGAAAAATATGATGAAACGAATAAGGATATCATGAATGTTTTAAAAAAGTCGGTAACATTATCAAACAAACGTTTTTTTCTGTAATTAAGTTTCAGGATCTTTATCCAACGCATTTTCTCATCATTTTTTCAACTTGGTAGCACCTATACTTTCTAGAAAATAATAAAATGTACACGTGAAAAAAGCATTTTGGCTCTGAACTTATACATCATATTAAAATGAAGAGTATTATGTAAAGAGAATAAATCGGAGGCAAAAATAAAAGTGTTTTGAGCACTCAAATATTGACAGGAAAAAAGCATTTAATTTCAAATTCCAAGAAAGAAGCCCAAACTTAAAAGCATTTTAAAAGCACAGATGGCCACATTTCATATTAAATTAAAAGAATGAAACATGGCAAATATTTAAATCACAGACAAATAAATCATAACTCAAAGGAAACATCACAAACACAGTCGACCACGTTTCCATCATATTAAATAAGATAGATCAGGCGAAGGAGAGGTCAAAGCCCAGAGAGGGAAAGATATTTTGATATTTTTGACTGAACACAAACTCCCCCGTTAGCGGTCGGCAGACTCGTGGCTGCAGCGCGGCTTCAATAG
The DNA here is from genome assembly GCA_006783055.1 of Trinorchestia longiramus. Taxonomy (NCBI): domain Eukaryota; kingdom Metazoa; phylum Arthropoda; class Malacostraca; order Amphipoda; family Talitridae; genus Trinorchestia; species Trinorchestia longiramus. The sequence continues at coordinate 41,991 of VCRD01001048.1, read as the reverse complement.
CGAGAACTCAATAGCCAAATTAGTCTATTTGTTCTGAAACACAGTCAGTCCGCAGCCTGCTCCTGCTGACACCCACTTGTCTGGCTGAGCACATCTTGCTTGTTGCTATTCATTATTTACTATTTACTGTTTGCTATTTACCAGTTACTATTTACTATTTACAGTCTACTATTTACTATTTACTAGTTACTATTTACTATTTACTATTTACTTTTTATTATTTACTATTTACTAGTTACTATTTATAATTTACTATTTACTATTTACAATTTGCTATTGACTATTTACTATTTACTATTTACTATTTACTATTTACTAGTTACTATTTACTATTTACTAGTTACTATATAGCATTTACTCTCACCAAGTTGTAGTGATCTGAGAAGACTTCGATGGTGTGCGTATTAGGACTGTGATGAGTTGTGATGCGTGATAGTGTGATGAGTGACATCCAGAAAACAGTGAAATCGCATAGCCATGCAACAATATGATCTACATCTGTACTGTACAATAATAGTGATGTGGAATCTTGTGATGATATTGTGAACAGTTTTGGGTGAATGATGTAACCTAACATTAGTGGACTATTGAGAAGTAATCATTCATGCACAAGAATGTATGAGTGTCATAGTAAGTCTTTCATACAATGCGATGTGTAGGAGCTGTGAGAATATTCGTCAACATTTACTGTTGACGTGCATTTGTACCAACTACTCTTAGCATTAACTTATGCAATCCTACCTTAGACTTTCTTTTTGGAAGCTTGTCAAATATTTCCACAAATGAACAGAATGATTGATTCTCTATGAAAAACAAGTTGATTTTCCATAAAAAAACTGATTGATCTAATTCTCCTTGAAGCTTATTTTATTGTCTCACAATGCTTTTCACTTCCTGTAACAGCTTCTGCTCAGAAAAATGAACATTTTAATTGCATGAAACCGGTTTTTTGGAATAGCCGGTGCCTCCTTCATCACTTCTGCAGAATAAATTCCGCCGTGACTGTCCGAGGATCTTTTCACAGTTTTCCATGTGAGGAAAGCCACTTTTTTCTGCCTTCTGAATAGTCTAATTTAATTCTGAGAAATTTTGAACGGTCGGTTGGATTAGAAGTTTCTGACAGAAAAGATGAAAGAAGTTCGTCATATGTAATTTTGAGAGATTTGTTTAAGTTATTTCACAGGCGATAGCATATCTCAATCAATACGGCATTGAATCTTGAGTTTAAAATACTTGAAGTAATCATGAATTCATACATACTTTTTAGAGAACTCAAAATGTGCTAGTATTTTTCGTCAATGCATATTCAATTCTTTTTGAAGAATTTTGTGTGGTAAAATATGTGAAAGGAACGCGTTATGAGAATATTTACAATAATAATCAAAACTTTTCATCGTTAAAATATGATTAAATTAGTTAAAATTAGAGTTACAACGTTTAACTTCAAAAAAGCACTTGAATTAACAATTTAAAGCTCTCAAAACATCTTGGAAACAGTGGGCATTTTACTGCTTTTGTTTCTCAATTAATTCCAGACCATATTTCTTACTTGCTAAAAAAAAATAAAAGATGAGCGGAATGAAAAGCATTCGCACTAAATTCGTTTGGTGCACCACTAAATTTTCAATTCAAGATTCCAGTTTCAATGACATCTTTACGTAAGATTTTTACAATGAATTTAGATGATTCTTCTGAAGACAGATCACCAAATCATTTTATACAAGAGGACGTCTTGTTCTTTCTTTCTTCGTTTGACGCTGCAGAGAGCAGGACATCTAGACAAAAATCTCTAGTCAATCAATAGTTGAAAAGCCTGATGGCGAGTGTTTCAAATCCTTTGTTTTTAATGGGCTGCCCTGAGTTCATGAATTTGCACTTTAATTGCTAAAGCCATCAATATTTTCTATGAAGGCTAGTACAAGAAGAAATTATCATAAGAAAATCTTTATGAAGAATATGAAGGTTTCTGAACACAATTCCCTAAGTTGTGGTTCTCGTGCATCAGACAACTGCCTTACCCTCGCAGACTCCATTTCTGTTACCAACTTGGAGACGCTCCATCTTTGTTCCCTCTTTCTTGTGACTCCCCTCACCCACTCTTACCCTCTTCACGTCCTCCTTCTCTCGCCCCTTCACCTACTCTCTTCTCAGAGACTCAGATTTACGACTCTGCACTCGACGAAGGCTTTTAAAGCTGACCGACAAATGCCGGCTGCCAGTAGAAAGGACTGCCACGAACACAGAACTAGATGAATCTTTTCTGGTCGTCGAAATCATGTGCAGAACTTGCATGTGAAGTCACAGAAAAGCTCTGAACTTTTTTCTCCACGAGCGTTTGGTTGAAGTTTTTTGAAGGAAAACGCATAAAAATGCCTTTTCATTGAGTACCATGTAATTTAGATTATTTTATAAGTTGATTTTACTCCTAAAACCAGATTTTTTATTCAAATTCATGTGTTATTGTAATGAGCTCAAAATGGTACGCTTCTAACCTCATGCATGTATGTATTCCCTCTAGTATGTAATTATTTATAGATTTTGATCACCAAGTAACGATTTTCATCTTGAAAGAAAAGAAAATTTAAGAAAATCATTTCCATAATATAATTTTCCAGTCATCAGCTCTCTCAAATGTTTTCACAATAAAAAACGCTGAAAATTCAGTTTATGCTTTCAGTCCAAAATGTGACACACTCTGTCAGATTAGGAAATTTTGCTAGCCATTTACGTTCAGTTCAGATGGAGTTAAAAATAGAACTGTGTAGTGCCATCATATTTTTTGGAATGCACAGACGGTGTTGCGTGGGAGGTGAATGCAGGAGTGTTAATTCACAGTTTTGCATTTATTAGAGTTTAACTCGCTTCTTGTCAACGTGCTCCGATGTATTGGATTGTCTAGAATGCTTGAAAATGTTGACGTTAACAAGCAAACATTCACTGATTGAAGTTCGACTACAATCGACCTCGTTACCCCGTAAGTTTTTTATTACATAAGTCTTGAACTTCTTGAAAAGCGACGCTGAAGAACACTAGCACAATCAGAATTCTAATTGAGGAACATGAGGCAGTATCGGAAGCCCAAGAATGCAACACTCAACCATTAGACAACATTCATATATTAAAGACATTTGTGGGCGGTTATGATTATCACATAATTAGTCCTTAATTGACAGGCTCATAGACAACAAATACTCATCAAATTTTTTCGTTTCAAGAACTCGGTGTTCAGGCATTCTTAGGTGCGTTCAGACGGGATTCCAGACGCACCATTGGATCCGTATCAAGTAGATCCAGTAATTCGATGCCTGCCATCACGATCCAAATCCCGACACACAACCCAGCACACGTGCCTGCAGCAGACGACCACGAGGTGCACGTACGCCTGAGTCACTTTGAAATCGGAACCCTTAATCGCGTCGTGCTCAGGACAAGCTTCATCATAGCTTTGAACATGTCATGTAGTAATACCATTGCTGCCTTAATCAATTCTAGCCATAAGTTAATTGTATTTTTCACTTTTTTCATGGGGTATTGAAAGTTATGAAGAGTTGTTCCCCGAATTATCATAAAAAATTTTTAGCGTGTACCTCAATATTATGTGCATGTTCAATTTAAAATTCTACCTGTATTATGTTGCTGCTTCTTACCTTATTCTAAAATGTGTGACTGGCTTTATTCTTGTACTTAGATATGCAACAATTTAGTCTTGATTATACATTCAGTTTTTGAACTGCCATCTGTTGAGTTGTTCAAATCAATTTTCCTGATGGATGATTAGCAAAATGACTTGTAGTTTTGATGAACTGATCTTCAAATTGTGGGCATCGTAAAAATTACGGGGATCCCAAAATAGGAAAGCTCTCAGCACAAAAATGCAGCGTTGAGGAAGTACGGTAGAAACGACTAACCCTAAAACCAGGTTTCCAGATTTGATCCATACTCGATTCTACGTTGAATCAAATGAAAACTCTAGCCTACATCGTAAAATATTGATTTCCCAGCTGAAAACGTAGAGTTGGAATAGTAATTAGGATAAAAATTAATACGTGAATAGTTAAACATTGAAATTACGAAAAGACGTGCAAAATAATTCACGGTCATCAGATTACACAATATCTTTCGTGGAATATCATGACTTACTAAAATACTGAGATAATTTCTGTCATTTAAGATGATAATCACGTGCTATGTCACTGATTTTCAGTGATTTGAACATTTCCAAATGCGCAATACACAGCAAGAAACTGCAAAAATTTTCGCTGTTCTCGCTATATGGGAATTGACGTAGCATGTGTGAGCTCTTCACAATGTTCTTAGGTCTACAAAATTTGGCTGAACAAGTGTTATAATGTATTCTACGTACTACATGTACTGAAGTATGCTGTTTTGTACTCTACGTACAGCAATGTATGTACTGAACTACGTTGTTCAGTGCTCTACGTACTGTACTGTATGAACTGCTCGACGATACGATATGCACTAAGTACTGTATGTACTGTATGTGCTACACTACGCTATGATATGCACTACGTACTGTAACGTACAGGCCTGAATATTAAGGACAGTACTGTGATGAAAGTACTGTGTTACACGTTATATGCTGTACTGTACTTTAAGCATTTGTTACTTGCTTGAGTTCTTAAATACAAACACGACTATCAACTGTAGCACTTATGCATCGATACATTTTTCCTGTGTTCTACTTATCACTGCCGTGGTGAACACTCTGTATGTTTTACATTAGTATTTCATCTTTACATTGATAGCAATTCTGACAATGCAGTAAAATTTTTATCTTTTCTTTCATTTTGGAAACCAAAATCGAATTGAAACTCACCTAAGAATTTTTGATTCATTTTTGTTACCCGTCATGCTTACTAATATGGAGCATAGCGAGCACATTTCGATAGTTGAATTTGACACAAAATTTCGCTGGAAACTAACAGAGTAAGAAAATGAAAACATAATTACAAATCCTCCGCGAAGATAAATGTTATATTTTAAACCCGGTCTTCGATATAAAAGCGGTATAATCTAGGGCCGTTTTTTATCTAATCAAAATCAAGAAACTTGTACGTCGTTTCCTTTTGCTTTTTGTAATAAGCTTAAATTGAACTGAAGCAAGTTTTTTTTAATACAGTGCAGTACACCAGCATTACTGCCACTATTACAGTGCAGTACACCAGCATTACTGCCACTATTACAGTGCAGTACACCAGCATTACTGCCACTATTACAGTGCAGTACACCAGCATTACTGCCGCTATTACAGTGCAGTACACCAGCATTACTGCCGCTATTACAGTGCAGTACACCAGCATTACTGCTGCTATTACAGTGCAGTACACCAGCATTACTGCCGCTATTACAGTGCAGTACACCAGCATTACTGTACATGAACATTAAAATAAGTCTTTTCTTCGTATCTCTCAGAAAAATGCAGAATTTTTTTATGAAGTAATACCACCATATATTCTTTCCTTCATACAATTTTCCATAGAATTACAATAAAATTTGAACTACTTTAGTGATTAGATCCTCGTGTGGTGCGTTCGCTATATGTTTTTCATCTTCGTGAGTCTCATTTGTTGTGTTTGAATTATAGAAGTGATCACGCAATTATTCGAACAGCTCTGGTTAACTCAAATATATATATATATATATATATATATATATATATATATATATATATATATATATATATATATTAGATATATATTTGAATAATTATACGGAATTTTCTGCCTCATTAGAACATAGCGAAGACTCACTAGACGGCGATTTTTCACCCTTGCATAGCAGTTCAAATGCTCATCACGAGTACGTGTAAACTCAGCAACGATTCTATCAACATTTTTTCAGTAGGCAGTCGTCTCCTTTGCATGATGCCCTTCGTCGTCGTTCAGTCCTCCTTTCGATGCCCAGCTTCTGTTAGGAATCGTCACTGCGCTCAGAGCTATCGTCAGCCTCGCGGCTACACGACCAATTTACGAGTAACAGCAGCAGGAACAACTCAGTCTTCTGGACCACTTGATTAAAAGAGAGCCCGGTAGCCAGGCTGTGAGAACACCATCTCCGTGTGAGGCCTCATTTTTCTTCGACTTTTTCTCTCGCGTGTTTCTCACACACACAAACTCGCCCGATTAACTTGAAGGGCCGCTTGGTGGGTGCCTACAGGGAGGTAACTTTCAGTGCGAGTTGCTACAAGCGAATAATGAAATTGACAGATTGTCTTTCCTTAACAACCGCACCAGAACTCGTTTGCTCATTTGGGTGAAGCTAATTTGAAGCTACCAAGCCGAGAGCAGTTGATATTTTGAACATGTGGGCTCAGCCATAATTGGGTATCGTAAAATAATATTTGCGCTCATTTTAGAGTACGGGGAGCATGAACTATGATATTTGTCTCCGAGGTTCTATAGAAGTAAAGCTACGTGGATGTTTTGAGAACTGACACTGCTTAATTATGTTAAAACGGTGAAGCACCTTTTGTGCTTGAACCGTTATTCAAACTAGGGAGCTCTGCCTCTGCCTATACATCAAGAGCCTACGTATGTTAATGGTATGCTTTTATAGAATGCTAACGAATGCATCTGAACTTGATGCATGTCTGGACAATTACACGGGCATTAGAAACGTTTAATCATTATACCTGCTCCGTAAATTTTAGTAATATTGTTCAAATCAAGAACATGTCCTAAGAATTTAAGTTTTTAATTTCTATTTTCTAAACTGAATAAAATCTTAAAATAGAATTGACTTGGTCAAACAGTTGAATTGGATAATATTTCCATTGGGATTTTTCTAGATTATCTTCTTTCTCGTATGTTTTAAACTTTAAACTTGGCCTTTGAAACAGTCGGAATTTCAGTTCAGATTTTTTAATTTCAATTTCAAGTGCGTGCTGGGAAGAATTCGAGAACAAGGGTCTAGTTAATATTTTTCTGAGATGAAAATTTATATTTTTTAAAAATTACGGAGGGAAATGAACAACAATCTTCCTTGTCTGTCATTTTCAAAATAAATATATAAATCCTTGTGTACAGTAGAGGGCTGTCAGCAGTTACAAGACAATTTAGCAAGTGACGTGAATTATAATTCTTTTTTAGTGCAGTACAGTCCTCAAATCGCTAAATATATTTCCCTATAATTAAATTCAAATTCGTCTGATCAAAAACTTGAAGTTAAAGAATCAAATAATTACTAAACTACTATGTCCTCAGGGTGAGTCAAAGTGGGGCACCAGTAAATGTTCAGGTCTCAGTGTTGGGATGCGAGCATTTAAAAAATGTGACCTCATTTCCGGAGCGATAACCGTTCATCATTCGAGTTTTCATGACACCTATGCAACGTACGCTTACTCATGAAATGCACTGACCATAAGCATACTCATGAAATCCATTGACTTTAAACGTACTCGTGGCTCCTTTTGATTATAAGCTTATTCGTGACTTCTGTTGATTGCCGGCATATTCGTGATGCCAGTAAATGATGAGTTCGGTTGGGATATCGGATGATTATAAGCGTACTCGTGATGCTGACTAATCAAGCATAGGTGTACTAGTGATATGGAATGATTATGAGACAAGGGATGCCAATTGACAACAAACGTTGTGTTGGAACTCGTTGGTTGTGTTCGTAGTCCTGATACCAACGGAAAATTTCTTACAACCGACGCGTGTAAACTATGTGGTCCAGGTTGACTAGAAGTTAAGTAATTCTAGGTAATTATTAGCGAAATGATGCCACCTGAATATGAGCTCGACATATAAACAAGATTAATCTAGTAAGTAAAGAGCTCGACGAAGACGACATATGCTTGAGTCATGCTAAAATGACGAATTAATTGCACTTTTTTCTGGAAGCTGCATTAAAAAAATAGTCTATCAGTAGAATTATCATCGAACTCCTAGTACAAAGGATACCGTATGATAATCAGATTACTGAATGATAAATTGTCTTTAGTAAAATTTATTCAATCACCGATTAAATTAGTGCAATTAATTTTGGAATTATTTTATGACTAAAATGATTATTAATATCGAATATCCAGCGGTTTGACTTTTTGTGGAATAGCGAATATATAACGCACAGGTTTGCCATTAATAAACATAGCAAGGTATATACCATTTCTATGTAAACTCTACATTGATTAAAAATTACAGCCCTGGTGCGTTCAATCTTTCACTACCTCATCCCTTAACCTCTCAACCCACAACCAGTCTCTAACCTTCCACCCAACCTCAGCTGGCAGCACCCAGTTACCACCCTCAACCTCAACTGGGATACCCTAACTCCTAGTTCATACCTCATGGCCATCCCACGTCTATTTCCCACTGTTTTTTCCTCTCTAATTATAAAAGGCATTTGTTCTGTAATCCGTGACTGGCATTTGCTGCTGTGCCGCATTCATTTGATTTACAACGGCTGTTTGTCGCACGTAAGAGCTTTAGTCTTCAGGAACTACGCTACTCTTCTTGAAAAAAACGTATTTAACTGATCTATAACTTTTACTGGCCACCAAAACATGCTACTGAAAAGTTATTGCAGGAAATTAAGGAAATACCTAAGCTTATGTGACGAATAGGCGGAACATTAATAAAGCTGTCGCGTTGAATTCATGTAAATAGGAGAGGTTTTAAATGATAAATAAAAGGATAAAGAAAGCCAAATATCCCCTAACCTAAAAAAGCAGGGATTAAAAATTTTCGGGATAAATTTGTCAGTAAATATCTAGTTTTCAGAGCAAAAAATACTGTCCTCACTTATGATGCAAGAAATTCAAGTATTCTTCCAGTGATAAGTAAACTCAGGAAATTTGACATCAATTATCATAGTGACATCCAATCCAGTATCCTAGTTACGCATTGTAGGATCCAGTCCAACGAGTTGCGTGTTTGTTAAGAAAAACAGATTCCTATGACAAGTTTCAGATAAAGAAATTACGTTATCTGAGAATATATTAATAGAGGAATGTTTCTTATGAATACAATAAATAAAAGAATTATACTGCAGACGGAGTGTGTCAATATAGTGAGTGAAGCAAATCTGAGTTTAATAGATTTTAATTATTAACAGACTTCTATTGTGGGCTTTATAATGATGAACGAAAGTATAAACGTGAAAATGTCAAACCAGTTTACAGTACTTTACACAGATTCGACGCCTTGTTATGAATAATCATCATATTCAGTTATTATTATTGTTTCTACTAGTAGACCCACACGTGAAAATTCACTTGTTTCTCAATTATTATTTCGTTTGATTTGCCAGTGGACGCGGGCATTGCGAAGGAGCTTCCACATTGAAGGATGTGCCTCTGGTATCCACAATACAAAGCTTACAATGCATGCCGAATTTTTTCCTATCTAAATCCTTAAGAGCGTCACAGAGAGACAGACAAAGCAAGAAAGCAAGCAACAAACTGTGTATTATTATATAGTGGAATAGTTGACATTAACGAAAGTTTTCAATTAATTATCTTTGCTTTCTGATGAATAAAGTTATATTTAATGCCTATTGGCACGATTATTGAATTTATACACACATACATATTTAAAATTGTGTTATTATGAAATGCCTCGTTTCACGTACTTTTTTCGACTTCCATCGAAACCAATGATCCTTTTTGTTAGTTAATTATGAGTGTACTTCTATAGAAGAACCATCAGCTGTAACTTACTCCGACAGTCCCCTTCAGTAGACCAAAAGTTCTACGTATGTCAGGCTTGAGTTGTCCTCAAGTTATGATCTTGAACATTGCAATTTATTTTTGTGGGCGATTTTCAACTGCAGAAGTAATTTGCTAAACATTTCTACGCTGAATTTTTTATTTTTTTTAAACATAAAAATAATTGTTCTTTTCCTCAAATTTGATTATGACCTAGTTTTCACAAGTTACACCTGTAGGTTTTTTAATACTTTAGTAATGGTTATAGATTGATGTAAAATAGAATTTCATTTTAATGTTTGTATCGGTAATGAACTTTGAGAAACATAATTCTGTCTATTCTGCTTCAGTTTTGTTAAGGCAAAGCAGCAAGTCAAAGCTTGACCACGTAGCACGCATGTTCTGCAACCGTTTGGTGAAAAACAAACGTTAATACAAAAGCAATAACTTCTCAAAATTATTATCCATCATTTAAAAATCAAAATATTTCACCATCAAAGTCATTCTCTTTCTTTTTTGCTTAATCCCAATATTAAAATATCGGAAGCGATTCGCAGGTATAAGAAGATCCACGATTAAAAAAATTAATATATTTCACTAATAATTATTAGTAGACGTTATTTGTTATTATAGTATTGTTGACATACACCTATTCTTCCAATCAAAATCACAAGTTTCTTATTTTTTGTCATATATGTGGAATTATTGACTTTAATATCGACCAGTTTTTCAACCATTTCAGACATAATCCGGCGCCTATTGGGTTAAATCTGCATTGCGCCAATTGCGCTTTGCTGTATTGGGGATTGTAAAATGACAGGAAGCTTAGGTCAGTATTCCTCATGAAGTTCTACGCAGAAATGTCAACCAAATACAGTATCACGCAGGGGGAAATATTTCCATGCAATTTCTCATGTAAACATATGCGTTACCATTTACAACAGGAAGTAAGGTAATCATTCTGAAGAGGTGCCCTTCCTCGCCTGCTGTTTTTCAAAGACGTGGTTTTCAGGGTCGAGTGTTTGTAAATGTAAGAACAAAGCAAGTTATTGCAATGAATTTCAATAAAATAAAATGCATTCATGTAAATCCAGAAAAGAAACCAAAATTACAATAATGATAGAGGGTGACACCAGCTAGAGCGCTTGAATAAAAAGCAGACTGAAGATCGCACAATTGGAAAACGGAATTATTGTACTCTCGTATTTTAGTTTTTAGTGATGACAGTTTTTACAGTTGCGTGTAATTCGTGAAGTTCTTTCTATGGTGATCTACAGCACTTCATTCTCTTTAGGAGGCTTTGCTTCATTATTCCCAAATCGATGTTTTGACAGTTAATTTGACGTTGGCCAAAGCTATTCCTTGGTTCTACTAGGAATTGAAATGTCAAAAAAAAATTCCTCTAAGTAATTTTGGTCTAATTTATGCATGAAATTCTAATAAATTGTGTCGAATAAAATGCCTAATGAGCATCAAATAAAATGACTTAAGAACATTCTATCCTGAATCTTTTTTAATTGAAGCTGAACAAACTTCTTGGTCCTGAATTTCTTTCACTCAACTGGTAGCAAACGTCACAGAAAGTTTCTGGTGTCGAACAATTGTCATTTTAATAAGTGTTCTGGTAACCTTAAGTTCATTTTTTCTTTAAGGGTTCGGGAAAAGTTCGGTTTTTTCCAACAGGCTTGATCATTAATTTATCGTTTGTATTATACTGACAGTGAAAAATTTGATGGACAAAGATGCTATTCAGTAATGCTTTGATGTGAGGGACAAAAAATCACACGCTTTTTGTATCTCATTAATCATATAACGTTGTTTTTATTCTCATTTTATGTTGCTTAATTGTTTATGAAGTATTCTCGTGGAAAAATGTATAACTACGTATTGTGTTTCCAGGAGTTAATAAATATAAGTTTTGTTGCATTTTGATTATAAGGGGAAACCTTAGCGGAACTTTGGAGGATTGGAAGTTGTAAAATGTGATTTGTAAGATGATTGTACAACAAATTTTTAATAAGGTTTTAACAAACTACCAGCACAAAGTAACAAAAATAGCTGATTTACTCTTAAAATCATAACTCCTTGATAGAAGTGTTTTTCAAACGTAGGCATAGTAGTTCACTTACTTCATCACTCACACTTCCTATATGAATAAATAATATGAAAACTTACCAGGATCTTAACATACCTAAAAGTCGCCGTTGGTATGAGAATTGAAAACTGAAAGAAATGTTAGTTCAAGAAATAATTATATAATACAAAGAATTATCAGCTATGGCTACCACTTCTAAAATATTAGTGCATATTTCACTACTATAGCTTCCGAAGTTCAGCTAATACATACTGCTAGAACATCAATATATAATATTTTTCCGGGGTTCATTCCTATCAAATATTCAAGTCACCAACTTGATCAGAGGTCATAAACGAGAGAGTGTGTATATCCCCACGATTTTGTGTCTTATATTCATATAGAATTTGTCCGAGTCTAAAATTTACGTATTTATAATGAAAGACGGTCTAAATTACAAATCCATACAAACATTTATCAAATACATATTGGCTTGTTCACAAACCCAAGCAAAATCATTTAAAAGAATACCAGCGTTTCACAGATCATTGATTTATTCGAGCATATCTAGAATTGATTATTATTGTTATATGGACATATCAAACCATCATTTACCGATTGAGTTCCCTAGGCTATAATTCATAGTTCATATGATGTGCAGATCACATCGACAAACCTAACTTTAGCGTTCATTTTATGCCGTAGATCTTTCTATCCTCCACTCGAGTTTTACAATAACTGATGAGTGCTATCGTCGAGGCCTCTATCAAACAGGTCATCGTTCAAAATTTACTAGAAGAATTAGACAGTCACGAAGCCTGGCACGATTGTCAAAGAGAATTACATACACTTCATTCACGCCTGGAGACTAGCAAAGTTGCGGCGATGTAACTGTTAAGTAAAATATTAACTTTATCGAATCCAGTACGCGTGGTGGACGCAGTGTTGCTCTTAGTTCTTGTTATCCATGAAATATCTAGTAAAGTAAGTGTCAATGATCCATTTCGATGTCTGACAGTTTGAAGGATCTGAATTCAGTGTAGTTGTATTACTCATGTCTCATGAATTCAATGTAACAATACTTACTGGGTGTAGAATGTTAAGAATTCGTTGAAATGATTCTCAGAATAGTATTGAATTAGATCAACTTGCTTATTATACTTGACAGCCCATGCAGTTGTTTCAAGTCATGCTACTAATTCAAGGATCCATGTGACACGGAATACTAAATCATGCATTATTTTACATCAAAATGCACAGAGAAGTTGTGCTTTTCACTCTCATAGAATGAGTGTTTTTGTCAGTTATTATTAATAATTACCAAGCCATAATGTAAAAGTTTTAGTTTATATTATTGAAAAGTAGTAAGAATGAGATCATTGAAAAAGACAGGATGACGATTTACAGGCAGCGTAGAGGAGTGTTAGTGACGAGTGTAGAAGGAGATAGGTATAAGCAGCAAAGATGCCTCGAGGAAAATTCAAAAGAAGATAGAACATTCTATAAAAAAGTGAAGAAAGGGAAAAAGAAGAATTAGATTCAATGATGGAACTGCAGTGATGCTGTACTAAAATAGAGGTCGTGCAAGGCTATGGGCTGAAAATATTGAGCAATTGCTGCATGTGAGGTGTAAGAGAGAGGCAGTAGTTGACGAAGTAACTCATCACAAGAGATGGGAAGAAAATAGTGAATAAAATGAACTCTGGGAAGGCTGCTAGATTGAATTGGTTGGTATATTTGTGGTAAGACAGAGTGTGTGTAATGATATCTGTGATTTGTGATGCTGGTTAACGTGTACTTAGCGTCAAAAATTGTGAAAGTTGATACGTGTAGCGTTTGAGTAGTTTTTCTGTAAAATGGGATGTTTCTTGTAGAAGTAGAAAGAGCAGCAACATAACTTCCTTCTTTTTAAAGCAGAACCCTTCAAATAAAGAAGTTATATTTGCTGTATATGGCTTACGTTAGGCATGAAATGCATGCTAGAGCATCTAGGAAAGGCCTGAAGCTTTTGTTGAGTATTATTTGTGTCGAGGATAAAGCACATGAAGCGAGTAGATCTCTTTTCTACTGGTCAATTTTATGCAGTTCGGAATAATTTATCTTAAATAATATTGATGAGAATACAGAGAATATTAAAATTTTTAAACAACGGAATCCCGTCATTTAAAGTCCATGGAACAAAACGTAGAGTAAATGCTCGGTGTTGGTCAGAAAAAGAACTCCACCAATTATGAAAACTGTACATTATAACTCTGCATACTTACTAATTTAACCACTAATCGATTAAAGGAAAGTTAACATGAAGCTAATTTTTCCCTACCTATCTTCTTTCAAGGCTTTTTATTGATGTACTTTGAAGCCGTTTAACGTAACACTCGAAACTGCTAGAGCTACCTACATGATAATGCAAAGTCGTTCCCGCTTACCATTTATCGTCTCCTGTATTCTTTTATATGTAATTTTATTAATCTTCTTCGCTGTCGTTGACCATAGTATTAAAGAACGTTTGATGTACTTTAAAAAGCCATGTCTGCCGTGGGGTACAAACAACTCAAGTCTCATTTACAAGCACCGTGTCGAGAACAAACTACGCAGCAGTCTGACGTCAACAAAGCGTCTTCTGAAGCATTGTGTTGTGAGAGGTGTCCGATTTCACTCTACTTTACAAAAGCTGAGGCCAATAGACCACACAGTCCATAAACCTCGCTTTCTATAGAGCAGAATAACCTTTAGAAAAGCAATAAAATTCTTACCTAGCTTCAAGGGAGAAATTTTTGCCGCTATCTCACCATCTGTTCTTCGGTGCTCGATCAAAGAAAGCGAACAACAGACGCTGCTATGCACAGTACGCGTGTACAAAATAAGCGTCCTACTTGGCTAACGTTTTTACTGGAGATGTTCACTTGAAAATCACTTCAATCTGTGATCTTTCTCTTTTGCTGGTAATTCAGAAAAAATTTTACACCTTACACACGTGAAAAAAAATTGTCGCCAAATTTTTCCTCTTCGGAAGCTTTACTTTATTTTGCAAAAAGTCCTAGTGAAAGCCTTCACGCACATTTTCTGTATACGGTGCATTGAAAAAAACTCATTAACACAATGTTAGAAACAAAGCCTCAAAATTGAAGAGATACATGTTTGGAACTTCGTAATTACAGTGCGCGAAAACTATTCTTTATTATTTCATTAGTCATTTACTAGCGATGGATTCACATTACCTTTACTCACAGGATGTATGAGAAACGTAACACCTGAAGCACAAAATAATTCGACCTTTTGCGCACATTTATTTTGCTTCTTAAAAAAGTAATACAAATGCACCATTATTACTTATCGGTTCATTATGACGCAGGGGAATTAAAATTAAAAGCCTATTAAAAAGGGTTTATAATGAACTTGTGTTGTAGAAATGGGCTGAGAATCGCTTACATTTTGGGTAAAATTAATTTCTTTCTCCGTCTCATTAGAATATTCATTAGAAGACTCAGGCTTGCGTCAGTGCTATTCTAAGTTGTCACCGCCACGGTGAGCATTTTATTAACAAAGTTTTAAAACTAAAAGTTAAATTTCTCAAGTCGAGAAATTATCATTGAGCTGGAGGAAATAAATCATTGATGTTCAATAGAAGTTCCAAGTTTTTCTGAACTTTTATTGAACTTCTGGTTTCAAAAAGTTTGAGCTACAAAATCTGATTAAAATCAGTGAAGGATAAGTAAATGAACTCATTTATGCTATTTCATGTATTGAATCTTAGCGGTTTTCTGAACGGTTTCATTGCTCTACGTTTGTGATGTATAGAACGCTCTCCCCTTGCTAATATGATCTCATTATTACCATAAATTACTGATAACTCAATCCTAATAGATAGCAAAAATTTAAAAGGATTTTATGTAAAATTGTCCATTTACGGTACTGCAGCATAAAGTTAGTAACTTGTAAAAAGTCTTACTACAATGCTATTCATCCTCTTACTGTAGGAGTATGAAAAGCACGAAGGGATATTGCAGAAATGTTAAGGGAGAAGGAGAACTGTCGGCAAATATTCTATAAAAACGTCATTAAGGTAAAAATATATATTGACTTCCTAGTTTTTGAGGCAAATTTGTCCCCGTCACTTTTCTTCAAACCTAAACAAATATCCATATTTGCTGAGTCATTTCACATGTCCAGCAAAAGTATGAATTTCCATAAATCCTCGTCTACATGGAACAAGTAAAAAATTTACTAGCAGTGAAACAATAACGTTGGAGACCATTTATTAAGTTTAAAAAGAAAATGTGTTTAAATAACTCAGAAAACACCATAAAACTTCTCCCGTTTTGCATTTCTCATGTAGATCCGCACTCGATACTTAGTATAAGCTCGTACAATGTTAGTATCATTATGATCGGAGGATAGAATTTCCGTAGACTTTTAAGCGGCAGAGCGATCAGCAAGGAGGCATGGCTGTTCCCCCCGTCAGTCTATCATAACTTCCATACAAGTTTCCAGACTTGGGAACGGCGTCATCTTACCTGGAACAGCGTGCTCTATTGGTGCGTAGTGCAGTGTTGTGGTGCGCTCTTGTGGTGCACAGTTGTGGTGCACTGTAGCGTTTCCCTAGTACTGCACACTGCTGCACTGGTACTGCACACTGCTGCACTGGTACTGCACACTGCTGCACTGCAACACAATGCAACCTTAGTAATTTTTTTTAGTCCCCGCATGTTACTCCGAATTTTAAGCTTAGAATTTCGTGAGCTGCGTGGCCTCAGCGTACCAACACTCCGACCTCAACTTGTGCTGCAGTTCAGTCGTGTACAGATGTGATGAAGCTGTACATTGCAGTACAGTTCAGGTCAGGGAGAAAGGAGCCATAGGTTTGAACACACAAATATCAGTTAAGATATTCTTATTATTTTCGCTCTGAAGAAAAATGTTGATCAATTCAAGGGACTAGAAATGAGTACCTGGATGCTTTGACCCGTCAAGTGTCGGTAGTAAATACACCGGTTCTTGTTGAGGAAATTCTTATTTTGATAATTCGTGTGAATATTATGACAAAGTTCCGAACTTCCTTCGGCTACTGTACCGATTGGTATAATTTTGTCCTATTTTTCCTAAAATAATAATTAAGTATCGAATAAAAAATTGGATTTGATAAGTTTTTTTGCCTCTAATTTTTTTCGTCGGCTTAAACTAAACAAATTCATAAGTCTTCAAATCGACTTGGATCACATGTTGCAACAAAAAAAATTTCATTGCAGTCCGATAATGAAATTAAGGTTTTATTTTCCATGGATTTTTGAGAGTTCAATTATCGTTATTTACATCAGTTTGTAGCAAATATCTGTTTTCCTTCACTTATGTTATCGACCTTCCACCGCGCTCCAGAAACATCTCCATTATTGATTACATTATTCAATCATTATTGATTATATTATTCAATCATTATTGATCACATTATTCAATTCAGTCATTACATTATTCAATCGCATAGTTTTTGTCAACACTTAAGTGCAACAACAGCTAATTAAATAAAACTAACTTAAATTATTCTTAATTAACCAACTAATTGAGGTAGGGACACTAAACGGTTTCAAATTAATTTATCTGAAGCTAATCCTCCAAATAAGTTAATTATGATCATGCATTGAAAAATACAGCACTCAGATATTTTATTTTCAGCATAAATGATCACCTATTTGAATACGAGTAGGACATTATAAACTGTGAGATAATGTCTATAAATACAGCCATAAAACATGATTACATTGAAAATGTAGAAAATATTCCTAGGTCCCACGACTAGCAACGTCTCTAGGGGGCGTTTGAAGAAAGATTTATTTCCCTCGTTTATATATAAGAAATATTTGCTGTACAGAGGACAGCTACAGCGTTCATGAAGCTATTGTGAAAACTTAAAGTTCTGTTTAAATTTATACCAAATAAGGCCATTATGGTTTTCAAATCACCTTATTAACAGCCTTCATTAATTTTAGTATAGGCGCTTGAAAACAACGATAATTAATACCAGTATATTCGCTTAACAAAAGTCATAATTAATATCAGTAAATTCGCTTAACCATATTAATCATTAATATCATTAAATCCGTTTAAAAACAGTCATCATTAATATCAGTAAATCCGAGCGATAAGCTTTCAACGTTAATTTTTCCATTGCAGGATAACTGCTGCATCTATGCTGGAGTTGTCTCAATTAAGTTTCTCGACAAATTATCAAACTAAATTTATTTACACATTTGAGTAGAAATTTTAGTCATGAAGGTTTTTTTTATTCTTCATAAACTTTGTATTCAAAATTTTGTAGCAAGGACGCAACAACGTAAAGACTACTTGTGGTTAATTAGGTTCATTTAACCGATGGTTAAACATAATTGAAAAAGACTGAAAACATGTACACATTAGTTTACTTAATAACACATTAACAACTCGGCATCACAGCTGAGCCACTTGAAACGCAAAAGAACAAATAATTTAAAGAGATATCCATTAGCTTCATACTCTCTTCACTTCTCAGTAAAGACCCATTGACATACATACTAAAAAGAGCCCAATACAATAAGATTTTAGCCCTTGCAGAGCTCGTTTTCACCCCACATTAGAGTTCCGAGTGGCAGTTCCGCCTCTCTATTGAGTGGCGACGGAGAACAAGGAGTTTGGAGCACACAACTCCACTTTACCCGCTGTTGCTCATTGTCTCTCCGCTCGCCTCGCTCTTAGGGAAATTTTATGCAGCTCAACTCACGGGATGATCGATATCAGCAAAAAATTAGCTCGTTAGAAATAGAACTATTGCGTTTTTTGGATACTCTAAACTTATTAAATGATGAGTAATGTACTATATACTCGCATACATTACCGTGATAAGCGGCTCATTAAACCTCCCCCAAATTTTGAATAAAAAATTAGGAAAATAAGTTTTTTTCACTCGCACATCAGAGTCCGTGGCATAAATTCACGGTGCGGCACACTATCTACCCTCACTTATCTTATCACTACCCTCGCTTATCTTTGGCGTATATACTGCAAGATTGTTTTTGATGGTATGTTGCAGGATTGTTCTTTGAGGGACATTTTATAGGAAAACTTGCGTTCTAAAAGTTTGCAAAACTCAGTATGGGTACACAACAAGTACTACTGTAAACAGAAGTCCTTGGTACACAATGAAGATAACGAATTATTAATCACGAAATATTCCCAAACGGCCATGCATCTCTTTTAAAGCTCACCTAAATGAAAATTTTTCATTGTGTTAACATCTTTTCCCAGAAAATTTGCAAAATATATGAAAATGACTCAAAATGGAAGCATTAAGTCGTCAAACAGTTATCGAGTTATTTAAAATCAATGTCTTATACACTACAAATGTGCTGTTACTTGAGTTTTCAGTTTATTTCTTTTATTACAATGAAAAGATTTTCTATGCTTCACTATTAAGTAGTCTGTGATTGGAACAATGTATTATGTACGTGGTTTAAAAAGTTATAGTTTTAAAAGAGATATTTCCTTCATCTGTGTACATTCTGAGTTTTCGACTGTACATGTACCTACATTCATTTTCTCATTGCCCTTCAAGTAAGTTCTCCTTTGTGCAGAGATGAAGTTCTTTTTCTTCGTTGGATGGTATTTCATACATAAAGTCATTTCAGTGTTATATTCACAGCATTTCAACACAAGTTCTTTGTTTCCTTGCTTTCTTCTAAATTTTCCTCTTCTTCTCACATATGTAGAAGTATCATTCAGAATCCTAACAGACCTACAACTAAATACATAAATACATAAAACATCCATTCCTCTTTATAGAATTAGATTCCTTTAACATTGCGCAAAGTTTGCAGGTTTTTTCATGAATTGCAACTGCTCTTCTTTTTGCGTGCTCTGCGCACACGCCTGCAACACGACAGCTAAAATTTCGTCCATGAATTTCGTCCATGAATTGCAGTTGCTCTTCTTTCGCGTGCCCAACACACGCCTGCGACACGGCAGCTAAAAAGGTTGTCGCTAAAAGGCAAACAGCGCAGGGCAGAATTGCTTCCTTTCTGCACATCGGTAATTGCGCTAGCTCCCTCAGAGGGGAGAAGATGGGGCGAGAGCAAGCTGAAGGAAAGGAGGGAAAGTATGAGCAAAGGGAATGGTGGGAAGTTCGAAGGTTGTTGGAGCTTGGAGCACGATGCCGAAGGCCAAAGGAAAGCATTGGATTGGCAATGGAAATTTAAGAGTGCGTGAATTATGGGAACAAGAAGAGCCGGTGGAGTTCAATTTAGTGATGATTTTACTCTGAATTCGGTTTTAATTCCGATTCCACAACGACAGTTTCTTTTTAAAGTGCTTCAAATGTTTAACAGTTTAATTTTGATTTTGGTCTGTGTCTTCTCTCAGTATGTGTGTAGAAACTACGTTCGAAATTTTGGTGTTCTATCAAAAACAGGCATTCCTCCACTTCGATACTAACTGAACAACCCATGCAGTGCTGTCCTGACAGCTGAAACAAAAACACAATTATTTGATTTCCAAACCAAATCACGAAAGTTATCCCTCCTAGCTCATATTTTTCAATCATCAGCGTTTAAATCCGACGTCAGTGCTTTTAAGATACAGTAGTTCAATAGAATTGACTGCTTGATGAAAAGTATCTCATGACGTAAAATTTCTGGACGTATTTTTTCCAACTCCCATATAATGTTAATAACATTAACTACATTACAAGATGGAGATTCTCTAAAATGTAAAGCATTCGTAAATAACGTAATGAATTTTCATTAGTGTAAGAAGTTAAAAATGTAGAATTACCACTCGCAGCATGAAACTTTTTGAAACTCAAAGTCATCCCTCTCTCTCTCTCTCCCTCTCTCTTACGCTCTGTCAAATTGTCATATATAAAGTAAACTGCTTATTTATTCCGATGTTTTAAAGGGTTAAGTTCAATATCGAATTTGCTAATATCTTGACAGTCATTTCTTTCCTGCCTAAAATATCAATTTATTTTAAAACTTATATCTAAATCAACGTACTACATACTAGTCAACTGTACATACATATGTTCTTGAAATTTTATCTAAAACAAATTCTCGCAAAATAAGTTAATAAGCCCCGAAAGTTGAAAGAAATTATCAAGAACATTTATTCACAGCTTCGAGGCGATACCAAGCCTAATATTTTAATTAACGAATTTTAAAATGAAGGCCGTATGGCTGAGTAATAACAGCCCAGTAAAGTATAGGAAAAACCTAAGAAAATAAAATATTTGTAAGATCAAATGATGCATTATAATAGCTGGTACATATAATAGAGCCTCACAATTACCTCAACAAAAATCAGATGAGCAAAGGAAGTTTAGTGTCTCTCATGTCACACAATAATTGATGTTGTAGGTGGCTCAAGTTTCAGCACAACTATCAATACTAAAAATAAGAAAAACTTGTTCGTTCCTGAGAAGTTCTTAATTGTCCAATAGCGAAAGTACGAACGAAGAGAATGGCACCCATTGCATCAACGAATTCTGAAAAAAATGTATAAACATTGCCATCGTACTCTTACCTCACAAGGATAGTCGATATGTGTCACGAAATACAGTATTTTTTATAGAAGAGAAATTATTTTGTATCCGAGACCTAGCCGCTGCATCATCACCAGCTTGGTCGACTGGTGAGCGAATCTGCTTGCGAGCGGAAAGACCCGGGTTCGAATCCCGCTACCGACATGGTTGACGCGGCTAGAAATACGGCATGGGACTTGGGTAAACAACCGAATAATTATCGAAGTAATTATCCGACCCAAGAATGGGCCAGAAGGTTCGTTCCTATAGCCTCATTCTATTCTATTCTATTCTAAGCGTCTACCCAAAACTCGTCTTCCGATTTTGGCATTTGTGAAAAAACATCAATTAGACCAAGTTGACCCCTGCACGAGTTAAATGCTGTCAATAGTACGCGTTCAACTAACCTGCAAGAGACTAAAGCATTCTCTCAACATGTTTTACGGATAACGACCTATAAAGCAGGTAGTTATACCAATGCTGATTTTTATATTCATTATTCACACCATACATACGAATACAATGAACTACATGGGTGGTGAACGAATGCTATGCAAGTGTTTAATAGCTGGATTATCTTAGGCTTGATTCAGACTTTATTTAAATGAGCAAAACAACTAATTTATATAATTTTGCATTGCATTTATATCGTTTTACATCATTACGCTAACTAATTAATTTACACACATGCGTTTAAAACACTATTTTCATACTTTCATGACCTATCAAACTTGGTATTCTACACTTGAGTAAATTTTACAAAGTCAAGGTTGAGACGCACTGTTCAAAAAATGTTCTTACTAAAAGAAAAAGTTCTAAACCTATTTTTTTATGCCCTCTTAACAAATGCGTCAGCAATAGAACTTTGAGCCTGACAACGAAGGACAACAGCCCATTTATTGATATTCAAATGTGCCACTTCTGGTAGCTCTTAAAAGAAATAACATCTTTTGCTAAAGATAAGTCTATCAAAAAAATATAACCTGTCCCGCTCAATTTCTATTTGAATACCGTAAGAGCTAAAGCCAAAAATGGAGAACTGGAACGGTTACTTGTAGAATGAGGCTTACAGGTAGCAGTTCATAAAGCGTTCTGATTGCTCTCGTACACTGGAATTCCCCCTGCGATTGCATGAAAAAGTTTTGGAGAACCTGCTTAGATGATTCAGAGGATACGTGTCTCCTCTAAGGTACAACTCGGTGCCACATATGGAAGTCAGCAGCGGCTGCGCTAGAATGTACACGATTTCACCAGCGTCAACATTTGGTCTCTCAATTCTCTGGTTTATATTCAAATATATTGTCCAGCGTGGGACATGGTCGTGAAACACATCGATGTAACGACTAGCATCCGACACCACAACCGAACTTGTGAACCTGATCAAGCTGGTTTGAAGAAGTTTTCCAAAAACACTGGATGCCGAGTACGGTGGTTCCAGGAGGTGCTGGAACGTGTGATGGTTGTAGATTGGTCGTGAATATGCAGGACTTCTATGTGGATTCACGAATTATGAACAACGTACTCTATTAGTTGTTCTGTATTTATTTTCTGTCAGCAGGAATGAAACAGTTCTATATATCACAAGCACCGTACATATATTGTAGAGTTATTTATGATTTTATCCTATTAAATGTGGCACCGGATCTTCACTCGGTTGAAATCTACTCAACTTCAAAGCCAGGTTCAACCTTGCTCTTCAAAATTTTACTCAAATATGCCTTCTCCAATTCATCTTGAGTACAGCTTTACTCTTATCCATCCGTTACCTTCCATCCCAATTGTGTCCTCATTTTATTCGTCTAGTATCGTATACCTCTTGTACTTTACCTCAACCGTATACTATCCCATTCATTTTCTTTTAAAGCTAGTATTCTTTTTCGTATCTCAGTCTCCGGACATCTGTTTTTTGCTTCTGATCACCCCCTGCAAAGAACCCCACCCTCCTGCCGTGCGAGCTGTGACGTCACGCGCCGGATTACGAGCAGCGATTTTCCGCACCAGAAAGCACGGACAAACGTAATCGTTAACAGTCAAAAACTATGAGGCTGCCTCCGGGGCGCTAATCATCGAGCCTTTCGAAAGACGGACGACGTGCTGCAAAAAGATGAATTTTGAAAAGCAGTCCTGGAATGTGATTACTGGCAGACTGACCTGACTCCCCAGGGAAGGTTCAGAAGTTTGTTTTGAAATAAATCAGGAGTCAGGGTGAAAGTATCTTTGAAGTTTAATACCAGAGCTACCGATTTCTTTTCCTTTCCTTGCGTGTATGAAAAAGGGAATTGACGAGGTATTGCTGGGTAAATTTAAAAGTAAACCGTAAAGATAATTACAACAGAAGTAAACATATTTCGCACACATGTGTTAACGGTGGAGAATGAAAAATGTTGACATTTGTTCATATTAACCTCATAAGAGACTAAGCATTCTCTGAAATGCAAACCAATAACTGTACATAATGAAAGATCGATGGCAAATAATAATTTCATATTTTTACGGCAAATGAATTGCTCGTCCATTTTATTTCATTTCAGTTTAGCAATCACTCGCTGCTGTGCAATATTCTTTCCGTGTTTATCATGAAAAAATTGAATTAAGCTTAAAATAATCAAATTTAGTTATTTTACGCCCAAATACTTGAAGTTTCTTTCAGTTTGTGGGCTAAGCAGAGTCATACATCAAGCTCTTGTCTTTATACTTATTTCTTACATATTCACTAGCGACAATACTCTAAAGAACATAAATGTGGACAGAGAATACATAATAACATTACACCTCGTTGCTTCATTCACCTGCCATTCGAATACCACGTACAAGCTAAGACTGTACAACCTGGTCAAATATTCGAAAAAAAATCATAATTCATGTTTTCCGAAATCTTCTTTTTCATAGTTCATTTTATGTAAATAAATTTTTCATTATTTCCCGGCTTTTGTTCAGGATAGTAAAGCAAATAAAAAGTTATTAAAGTTATATCTTTTCATAATGCTGCTAATGGAAGTATATATAATTTGTGAAATGTTCAATAAAGTGCATTGAATGCCTGTAAATAAAATACAGTTTTATGTAAGTCCAACTTTTAAATCTGCATTGTTTCCTTGGTAATATTAAATTCTTTTCCAATCTGTGCATGATTATTAATTAACAAGTATGTATGGGAGAAAATTTATAGAAGCCTGATAGTACTTGATCATACGAGTAAATTTGGTTTCTTGATGGAGAGCAGTTTATATGCACATACATTTAAAAGTAGTTGAAACAGTACAACAAGGAACTAATTCTGTTACGAAAAAAAAGTTTAAAATCTAAACTTTTCATCAAACGAATAGCAACGTTCCATTTATGAAAACGGACACGTTAACTCAAGTGAACTGGAATATAAAACATAAAGAAGAGGCAACAGTGAGCTCTGCACAACAACAGCAAACAAAAGTTCCAATAATTGCAGTCTAACTTCGCATATCCATTTCCCGCTCATCCACAGTCACAACTTTGTTCGTACAATTCCGTATGACGAATTCTCCGTGTTCATATTCGTTTAAGTTTACGTATGGCATTAACGTATAACGTATTTCATGCATCATTTTCATACTCGTTTGAGTTTACGTATTTTACGTATTACGTATACGTATTACGTAAACGTAATACGTATTACATTTTACGTATTATGTATTACGTATTACGTATTAAGTATATATAATATGGTACTGCTATGACAGATCTCTTATGGAATAACAATTTTACAAACGTTGCCAAAACAAAGGCCGAAATTTGTTCAAAATACTTCTTGTAAAGTAAATTTATGTTATTAGTGAATAAATTAGTTCTCTTAATGATTGGGATAGATGTTCTCCTGAAAATTATGTTGTTCACAAATGTTCTTTTAGTACCCTGGAATTTTCCTCCTGGATCGGGATAGCAGACAGATGCTAGAAAGCTCGTTTAAGAATAGAAGTTGAAATTTTTCTTTCTAGTCCCTTTCGACACACCACACCTCAATGCCGTGCCAGACAACAGTGATGCATTCATACAAACGCAGGCTGACTCAATGGAATTAGTTCCCTGGTCAGGTTTATAAAATACTACACAAGAATCACGGCAGGAGATACAAGCTAAAGAAAGAAGTGGATTGCGGAGGAGCAGTACGAATACTAGAGTGACGGTGCAGAACGAAGGGGAAATCCAAGTCAAGCAATGAATAACAGTTGGAACAAGGTGTTAGCTCTAAATCTGCTACTGACAAGCAGTTTGCTTCGTAGAAAAACAAAGTAGAGGCTTAATGCACCATAATGTGACCCACAAATAACACCTGTAGTATTGTGTAAAAGTAAAACCCTCCACCTTACGAAAGTAGCAAAAGAATCATAACTCGGAATATTGTCGATAAGGTACGAAACGAATTAATTATATAAAATTTCAGTAACATTGTAGCCCCAGTATAACATCATTTACAAATAATAAAATTTCCACAATTTTTACTTTGATCTTTGCATTAAAAAATTCGTATCGGCGTCAAAAATGACTTGCAGATATGATTTTCATGTTTGATATTTAATGCACAAATTACGGTGGCTCTTTGCCCTCACCTTTCCAGTGGCAAATGTTAGGCTTTGCGTCGTTGACTCCTTGTATTGGAAAAGAGTCGTTGAAATTATGACCAACCTTTCAGGTGACATATTAAGTTCTTTGGTGGAGATGATTACCCCACGGCGACATTATGGACGACGCATTTATGTATTATGATATTATTAAAACAATTCTATTTCTGCTTTTCAATAATTAAAACTGACTGAAGTTGTTTTCGATCATAACCTGTGTTGTAGAGTGATGCCAGCTGCTACAAATGCCACTGTTTATGGCAGACATTGCTTTCCATTCTAACGGGAAAAAAATATATTAGGACATTATGTGACAATCGGGATCTCAAATAATCAATATTAATAATACAAAAGTTTGTTTTTACAGAATAAAATACGTTTTTAGTAGGAATTTCATACATTGTAGGCTGCTAATTTTACATAGCATTTACAATACCATAATTGAGAAAGTTTTTCAAGGCACAATGACGGTTGAAGAATAGGTTTTCAGTAAGTATTTATTACACTCATCAGACTTCCCATTGGAACGAGATTTAATCAATAGCCGTACTGTACAATAACATGTCAGTCAATTCAAAACTATTGAATCTGAATTTAAATTTCATTAAAAAAATTAAGTCCCCGAAGTGTTTAATTTAGCGATCTGAAAATTTTACTGAATTGTGGAGAGCGTTTACAGACTGCTTGAAATTTAAAATATGTAGAATTTACTGAAATTAATTGACTGTGATTGGCTGGAACTTCCTCTTTCATCATCCATACGTCATTTAATTGGCTAGAAATACCTTTTTTACCATGCACTCAAACATATATCAATTCCATCATATACACTGCACGAAACTAAATTCAAAATAAATTACACTATTTCGTGATTTTTCAACCACGCTTTATGTAGACGGAAATGTATTGCTGAATTTTAAAAGCCTCGGCCTCTAAATTCTCAACACTTTTGATTTAAAGAATATCTTTGCACTCTCAAATTGATCTGTAGTCGCTGGTGCGAACATTTGTAGAGACTGAGGCCAGTGTCTCTGGCTGATTGCACACATGTTGCTCTACAGAATATGAACAGGCGAGTATTGTTCAAAATGCCAGAGATAATATTTGGTGTTCAAATATTCAAGCGCGTGCATTTAACTCCGTGGATCGACAGATCGGAGGTAAATGTTGTATTCTCTTTATTGACGTGGACGAACTACAAATGCCGTTGAATTTTTACATTTAAAACAAGAACTGAAATGTTCCTTTCGGTGCATGCGTGTTGCTGTTATAGTGAATAGTGCTGGCAGGGCACTTGTTTGTAGGTTCGTAATTCATTCATCTGAATGACCTCATTCACCGGAATTTATTCGGTTAAATCCAACGAATAATCTGACTGGGAAGAAACTTTGCCCCGCCGCATAATACATTCAAAATTCCGTTTTTCAACGTAGTATATTGAAACTGCTATTGATCATCACTTAAAGTAACATAAAGTCACGTATACCTTTTTCTGTGTCGTGAATTCATTACAAAAGAAATGGTAAAGAAGAAACTAAATAGCATTTGTTTGAACGTCTTAAGCCTTGTCGCATTCTTAACATAATTTGAAAATCATACAAAAAACAAGCAAGGTCCTTGAAGTTAATTTTTATTACTAGATTTGAATTAAAGTTAGTGTTCATTATCAGGTTTGAAATATAGCTAGTGTTTATGATCGTGTTTGGATTAAAATTAGTATTTAATATCAAGTTTGTATTATGTGTAATAGGTGTATAATATCAAGTGGAAGGAAAATTGGTACTTATCAGGTTTGGAAACACACTATAATGAAATGAAATAGCTCACAATAAACGAAAGTTTTGAAAGAGACATTCTATAAAGCCTAAAGAAATATTTTATTGACTATAGATAACCTATAGAGTGTAAAATGTGAAGATCAAAACTACATGGACAATAATCGAATAGTTCAAATTTGTTGATATTAATACTTTGACAGCAGAAAGTATTGCTGTGTTGTCTTCATTTCATTATATTTCTGATGATGTTCCATTAAATAACAAAAACCAATTTCATCAATCAAATAAAATTTTTGGATTTCATATCCAATTTTATGCCATTTATAAACTCATTTTTGTTGTTATTCTTTGCAGCTGAACTCTTCGTGCAGTCGATTCCACGCAATATTTAAATGCAGCATGTGTTGTATGACACCTTCCTCTTCATTGTAATCAGTGAATTCTCTCACACAAAACCACTAGACGGTTAATAACTTACCCAACGTTAACAGTTCGTTAGTGTTCAGGTAACTTGTCTTAGTTTAGATAGTATTCAGGTAACTTGCTTAACGTTTAGTTTAGTGTTCAGTCGTTACTTAACACGCTAATACGGTAGCAGGCATTTTAACACGTTGACTCGGAAGTGGTACGTATGTGTACCACTGAGGTTAGGTTCTGTAATTTTTTCAGATCCTTCTAGTGACTATGCGTACAAAGTGAAGATTTACACCAGTCAGGCAATCGGAGGCAACGTGTTAACACAGGCGGAAAGAGACGCATAATCACTAATCAATTAAATATTTATAGAATTTTACTATAAAAATTCAACACAATTTTAAACGAGATTAGAAGGTATGATACTCCCAATTGTAGATTTATTCCTGCAGGTGAATCTCCTACTTGTTCCTCTTGCAGATTGAATGAATTTTCCGCATACTATCGCCTACCTTTAACAATTACTTGTATGCTTAACCTGTTTATTTCAGACGTTAGAAATAAAAAATGTCATAATAGAATATCATGTGTTGCAACGTTTTTATTTTTGAAGTGATCTAAAACGTGAAGCGTAGTTTTCTCCTTCTATGCTTAATTTCTTTCGGGCTTCTCTCGTTAAAGCCACCAAGGGCAAGTGGCTCTCATTTGTGATGGTTGAGTTCCAGCTTCAAATCACCACGGAATATTCTATTTTTTTGCTTGGTGCTCAGGGAAGCGCTATGACCAATCATCTTGAAGCCCATCTAGCACCCCTGTGAGCAGGCACCGCAACTCACTGGAACCGTCGCTGGCAGCAGAAACTTTAGTCATAAAACGGTGCCATTACCAATTAAAAACCAGACGCTAATCCAAACAGCATGATATATCAGAAATCAGTGTTTGTTTCGGATCAGTGTTTATCAAAAATCAGTGAAGTTTGTTTGTCAGTTTAACGTGTGTTTTAAATAGATGTTTGAATGACTTTTTAAAAGAGAACTCCGAGTTTGGGCGTTTTTTAGTGACCGTACTTTGGATCTACTCATCACTTAACAAATCAGATTCCACGAATCTTACTAGCCTCGAATGAGTTCTTAAGCACGAAATGACGCATAAATATTTACTTTATATGTCTTTCGTTATTTATCAATAATAATGTCGTTGACAACGCAGGGATTGGGAAAAGAAAACGCGTTAAATATTGTTCTACGGCGAAAAATATTGTAATACCACTTCAATAATTTCCCTAACGAATCAGAGATAATCTTGATTTGCGAAAGTGTATCCCACGCCAGACAATTTTTTATTGACGTGAACTACGCATTTTCATTATTGAACTTTATTCGTAATTTTGAGTTGGTAAAAAATTTCTAAATTACACACTGGAAACCGAATTTCTCGGCACCAAATTCATACACAAACACTACGAAAGTTTCTGACCCAAAAATCCAGTATGCTGCAAAAAGTTATGCATTTTAACGCAGATTTCCACTAACTTGAAGTACATGTACATTTTCTGTCAACACAGCCCTTGATTCACAATTACTCCAACATTAAACATTTAATAATTGTACCAATGTATAATTTATTCATAACACATAACTACTCACTCAATTTTCATTTATTAAATTTGACGATAAAATGTAGTAGTATTTACTGCAGCATAAAGAAAGAGCTCACGTATAATAAAAATATTACTAAAACTGCACGTATCGCTATTTCAACAAAATATTTTTTGGGGAAATTGA
Organism: Trinorchestia longiramus; assembly: GCA_006783055.1. Lineage (NCBI taxonomy): Eukaryota > Metazoa > Arthropoda > Malacostraca > Amphipoda > Talitridae > Trinorchestia > Trinorchestia longiramus. Next base: position 12,138 of record VCRD01001048.1, on the reverse strand, counting down.
TCGTAGGTCTTACCTATGAAGCACAAGCAAAGTCCCATTTAACGTGACTGATGTAAACCTTTTTTACGGACGAGATATCCTTGTCCTGTATCTCGGGGGTTAGTGGAGGAAATTACGTTGAAAGCTCGGACTAAGCATTTAATGTGACCTAACTCCACCAAATTTTCATTTTATAACTTTCTGCGGTGGTTAAACCAGGAATATAACAATTGTATAATCTTTCGCACGATCAACTACTTACCTCCATTAACGTTCCTATGTCGATGTTCTGCCTATACGCACCAATGAATCTCCCATGAAATGTGGAAGCGCTTCACACTGCAGTTTATCATCCCACCACAGGCAGACATCAAGTCTGCGTCTCCCAAGCACACAAGCGTTCACACACAAGCATAGTCTCCTTGCTATACATCACTCGTCAGTTTCCGCCTTCTCAACACGCAACTTATCTATCTATTCCCTAAGAGGACAATAAAACCGTCTGTCATTTTCATAGTAGTAAAAATGTTTCGTTCCACACGTACTATAGGTATATTCCTATCCATTTAATTTTAAACCTCCCAGCCGTTCCATTAAGTCATCGTGTAAGGAACAAATAACGAGACAAGAATCATCACCCTACTCGATTAACGCTGGACGAATAAAACTCCCTCGCATGATTCAGAATAATGGGTTGGGCAATCAGACCAACTAATGTAAGAGACATTCGAACCTAAATTTTAAAGCTATCGACGACACGCAATCTCTAACCTGGCAGCTGTGTCGTACTGAAGTGTTATACTCGTAAAGCAACACTGTGTTTCATGAGTTCAGAAGTGCGTTGTCTTACGGCTGTAAAGTTACGTTTTCTTAAGTGGGGATTCCGCCAATTAAAAGATTTTTAATCAGAATATAAACTCTTATAAAACTACATGTACAAATTATTGCACTCAATTCAGCCACGAAGATAATATTCATGACGTAATTACCAGGGGTGAGAGTGCTAGAATACTTGAGTCGTAGCACTCACTTAAGAGGAGAGAAAAATATCAGAATTTCATTCAACCCCTGTATTCGCAAATTAGCTCACCATTCAAGTAAACAAAATGTACTGAAAGATACAAGTAGAAAAGCAACAAGAGCATTAGAGAAAATGTGAATGATATGAGAAATCAAAATGTTCTTCATTGAACTAACGAACTCCTACAAAACGGAGCTCAGAATCCCTTGAAACGAACGTTACTGAGCTTGGAGTATATAGGAATGCCTGTTTATTTCAAACATGCTCATGAACAAAAACCCAAAGCCAATTACACGAATGAAACCTCGGAACAAAGCACTGATCGCGGCCCTCGAAAGAAGAGGAACAACTACGAAAGTTTTGCATTAAACACACGGTGCGACAAGTCCGTGCTGCACTAATACGTAATAACAATACGATTACAATAGTAGTGTATTATTATCAGCAGCAATATTATTTATAGTTTAAAAAGGCATAATGGAGTAGTTTGGTGACGAGGGTTGACTGCAGCAGGCAACGAGCAAACTTCTTAATCCACGACCTTAAGCACCTTCCCAATGGCTATGGTCTTGCCTGCGAGAAAAAGAGAGCATAAATAAGGTTGCAGGTGATGCCCCATAAAAAACAAAACATATTCAAGATGATGACAATGGTAAAAACACGCGACCGTCAGTAAAGCTTTGTTCTATACGAACTCAACAAACTGTTTTAGAGCAAGGATAAAATACAATAAAATAAATTTTTCATGACCCAAAACATCGTATTTATACTATTTAACTTCATACAAAACATTGTGGAGGAATTAGTTCAAGTCCATGGGAACGCAGAGACTCCACATTAGCAGAAGCAGACAACTGACCAAGAGAACTCTCATCCAGACGCTTATGCGTAACGAAACAATTCATCATCAAAAAACAATCCAAACATATGTATATTATTTAAATTTACAGCCGAAGAATTAACTGACCTTCGTCTCTGAGCGTAAATCTGCCTAACTGAGGATGATCCTTGAAAGACTCCATGCAGATAACGCCGCTCGTCTCGAACCTCATGATGGCAATCTGGTGAGAACAGAAGCATGTGAGAACAACAGCGCTTCAAAGAACAGTGATAACAGTGAATAATTTATCAGGTACCAGCGAGAACATGCTGTTTCACTATGCATATCATTCATATCCTACATGAGGCATTAAATAGAAGCAAAACCCTGCGATTCAAGTTGCTAAAAATATGAAAAATAGACATTTCTTCGACAATGATTACGTTCCAAATTCCGATAAAAAAAAATTGCCAATGTCAAAGAAAATGTTCTGATGAGACCAAATTTCATTACATTAGTATGGATGAATTTTTGTAATTGTTTACCTGATCTTGCTTTACGAATCTGGGTCCGACTTTCTGAGGTTTGTTAGTTTTCTTATCGACAGTACAAATGAGCATCTTTACTGTAACCTCCTCGGCAACCGAATGGATGTGACACACCGCTGAGTAACCCGCGCAGATGATGCTCTTGTGTTCTAATATCACAACCTGCACAAGAAACTTACATTAGTTACTTTTCAGAATACAAGGAAACCTAAAAAATATCAGGCTTCAACGGATACAACCACAACCTGAATCCACATCACATACTGTCTAGGTATCAGACTCTCACCTATCCTAGTATCGCGACCACACCAGCAATACGACTACCACCACAGTCACCTGTACATCACATGACTACCACATTCACCTGTCCATCACATGGCCACCACAATCCCCTGTCCATCAACATACAACACGACCACCAAACAGTCACCTGTCCATCAGCACATGACCACCACACTCACCTGTCCATCGAAGATCCTGCCAGTCTTGCACGGACTGAGGGGGTCACACAGCACAAAGCCTGGTGCGATGTCCGTCTCCTCAACCCCCCGTAACTTGGCCTTGACGTTTTCCCCACACGTCACGAAGTTTACCTCATCATCATCTCTCCATAGCACGTCCAGCGTCACTGGAGACTGCCGTATTAAAAATACAATAGAATGTAGAACATAGAATAAAATATAACAAGAACGAGCTGTTTGGTTAACTTTTGGGTTGCTATCCAACTTCAAAGACGTCTAAAATAGAGGTACCATCACGCACATGCAATTGCACCCACATTTCAGCCACGTGCACACACCTTGATCACGCACAGGCATTAGACAAGCTTTACATATCATGTGAGGGGGGACAACCTATACACAATTTCCTGACACTAGAGACAAAATTAACGCTGGTATACGCGAATATTGAAAGTAATGCGAAATTCATGAGTCATGTAGAGACTAGTATGTAGTTCACTACAAGTAATTAAAAAATTACAAATTTTAAAGCTAAGGTAAACATGCACAAATAATTCCAGCGATAAACCAATGAAGAACATGCCTTCCCTAAGAAACAAAAACAGTGTGACACTTTCACATACTCCCTGATAACACGAGGTGTTTTCAGCCACACAAACTAGAACTCTGTCAAAATTTCCCGAGACACAAAGAGCGTCTAAGGTTAACTTACCTTGTTAGGCATGAGAATCAAGGAGTCGTTCTTTCTGCAGCTGCCAGATTCAACTTTGCCCAATACGATGGTTCCTCGGTCGTTGTAGCGGTCAGAAATGGGCATCATGAACGGGCCTGCACGGAAATTAGCCATTAACTTCATCACACTTTATTAAATTCGTCAACTCATAAAATTCACCAATTTATTTCCCTTTATGGTTTATACACTAATCTAAATTGCCAAGTAAAAATAAACTAAGAAGTCGTGAGCGACTTGTATGGGTGTATTTTTCTAGCTATTTGCGGTGATACAGACATCTCTCTCTCTCCCATCCTATCTACTTCTATTATTCGTAAATTTCTTTTACACTCGCAATACCTCACGAAACTAAGAAAGGTTTCAATACATTACTCACTATAAGTATATGAAGAAAATCTAGGGCTAAAATTCCCAGGTTAAAAAATACTCAGTTCCAAAGTTTTCCATGGTCTTTTCATACATTTTGTCCTTGTACTCAGGAAATAGAATGGGAAATTAATTGTTATTTCAACCACTTTCCACAAAATATAACATGTTAATGAAATAATCCTCTGCTGCCGAAACTAATATTCTGAAGAACAAAATTGAAAACACATCACAAAAACACATCACAAAAACATACCATAGGAAACTATTCTATACCCGAAATTACCCAAAAAGAACATTAAAAAGATGAAAAAATATGAAACTCCAATTAATATGAAAATCATTAGCTCACTTTAACATGAGAAAGTGATACAACACAACTCCGAAGTCACTTCTTCACAGGCACGGAAGAATGAACATGGCTGGAACTGAAACAGTGAACAGAAGAATGAACACGGCTGGAACTAAAGCAGTGAACAGAAGAATGAACATGGCTTGAACTAAGGCAGTGGCAGTGAACAGAAGAATGAACACGGCTGGAACTAAGGCACTGACCGCTGACGTTTCTGTTGAGGGCCGGCAATTCGTTGATGTAAGGGATGAAGGCAGGTCCTGAGTACCAAGAACACAAGGACGGCTCCAGTGGGTCACGTAGATTGCAGCCAGTCAGACCGGAGCACGGCATGAACATTATGTCACGGTTAGGGTTGAAGCCAACCTGCACACACACACCACCACTTACAAGTTAAAGTGTGTTCGTATGAGGGATCAAGAGTAACAAGTGGGACAATGTATGGATACAAGAGATCAGGAGGTATAAATTAAACATATGCAGGGGTTCCCTAATCGAGGTGCATTAACCTCAATAGGTACGTAAGTATATTTCAGAGGGATTGTGAGACATTTCTGAAGTCAAAACTAGACTAGTGACGGGAGAAACAACAGTCTATTATAGTATAGTTCACATCATTGTGTCTCAAAATGTTAAAGGTTCGAAAAGGCCTTTGACGTCCACAGAGTTTGTGGGAGAGGTAAAATTTAGCAATTCAAGTCCCTCTCTTGCGTGAGCCTTTCATCATACATTGAATCATAGATCACACACTAATCCCTGAATACTTAACATCACAGTAATAAACAGAAGGGAAACACATAGTAATTTTTGAATAGAAAGCGACATCATTTTCTACAGCTGCTTGAATGTTGCGCTCTTTGCGAACTAATTTGGAAAGAAATACACCTGAGCAGTCCATCAACATGCTAAGGAAGAACATTTGGTGATCATGTCTTAAAAAGTGCCCTACATCAAATTAAACAGAACTACAATCAAAACAACGGGGAAACTTAGCTAGAATAGAAGCCTAACTTAGCGCAATAGAACAGAAAAGAGACTGACCCTCTTCAAATAAGGCACGAGCTTATCCTTGCACTCGTTGTATCTGTCCTCCGACCACTGGACGGTAGGGTCGTCCATTTTATTAATAAGCACGATAAGGTGCTTGACACCCGCCGTCTTGGCAAGCATAGCGTGTTCTCTTGTTTGACCACCACGCTCGAAGCCAGTCTCAAACTCTCCCTTTCTTGCTGATATCACCTGAGGAATTAACAATAAATTAACACAAATGTAACTTTGGACAGCGACACATTAAATGACTGGTCAAGCCTATATCAATGAACGAAGGCCCATAATAACAGATGTTCAATAGTTACTTTAGAGAAAGGAGTTTCCCTTCATGTGCTGAAGTGTAGGTATGATGTGAATAAGTATCATGGATATCGTGAATCTATACGGCCTGAGAAACCGCATTGAGAGCCTTCCTAGATAGCAGCCGAAGACGACCCCCACGCTTGTAGAATTGATTTGCTAGGCATAAAACTTCGCTACCTCTAAGCACACCACCTGAAGACCATCCGACTGTAAGCGAGTTGAATGATGGTCTAAAGATCCCAGCCATCAGTAATGAATATGTACTGTACGAACCAAGTAACACTAAGGCAGATTACATTCCTCACTGACCCACACTAATAAATCGTAACGCAGCACTAGACGGAGATTACCCGTATACTTCTATATATGATAAGGCAACACTTGACTAAAGTTATTCATACGCTCATGTATATGATGCTAAGACAACATTAAAATGATGTTACCCAAGTGCTAGTGTATTGCTAAGGCCAACATTAAACTGAAGTTCCCACTGACCAGCACTGCAAGATCAGCCTGACTGGCACCACCGATCATGTTGGGCACGAAACTCTTGTGTCCGGGTGCATCCAGAATAGTAAAGTGCTTCTGCTCCGTTTCGAAGTACGCCCGTCCTACTTCCACTGTTTTGCCTTTGTCTCTCTCTGAAATAGTGAAATTTAAGTCTTAGTAAAATGCAGTACATGGTCAAGAGTAGGTACGAACCGCAGTACGAAAAAAAATGTACCTTCGTCTTTCTCTGAAATGGTAAAATTGCAGTCATATTGAAACACGGTAGCACATAGTTACGGATAGCAAAGGATCTGCAGCACTACACAAATCCCGATATCGCGAGTACATACATCACTGATGCATTAACATTGCTGGACTTTGCTCCGCAGATCAAATGCAGTTATTAGAAGAAGAAAATTTGACTTTCAATGAGACAAAATTAAAAACTAAGCGGATTAATACGGTATTACAGTAACAAATAATGTAGTATATATACAGGTCATGTGAGGTCATCCTTACGAGCCTATCCAAAGCTCTGACGGAACCTAAAATAGGCACCCACACATAAAACTGAATGGCAATCTTCCATTACCGATATTATACACGAATCTTTCTATTCCATCCTCGTTCGCTTTATCTTGTACACCAGGCAAGATTTGAAATACAATAAGAGTGTAAAGCTAAATTGCAGCGAGTATGGCAGTAGTGAAACTCACCCTCCGTGTTTGTATCTAGAGCCCATGAAAGATACCAGGTCTCCCTGTTCTTCTCTTTGGCTTCCCTCTCGTACTTGTCCAGCGTGCGCTTGTCCACCATGCCAGTCAAGTGCATGATCTGGCCGCCAATTGTAGACTTTCCAGCATCTGCAAAGCCAAAATTAACTCGTACACCAACACGGAAGATGTGAGAGCAATGCTAATGAACCACATTAATTCATCGAGATCATTTTAATGTACTTACCAATTGATTGAACGAGACAATTCTTTGTACCCTACTAATTTAGTGAGGCAATTCCTAGTACATACCATACTAATTTAGTGAGGCAATTCCTAGTACCTACCATACTAATTTAATAAGGCAATTCCTAGTACCTACCATACTAATTTAGTGAGGCAATTTCTAGTACCTACCATACTAATTTAACGAGACAATTCCTAGTACCTACCATACTAATTTAACGAGACAATTCCTAGTATCTACCATACTAATTTAACAAGACAATTACTCGGACGCACGGGCAGCATGTGCACATTAGCGAGGCAATGCAGCAAAAATTTGAAGTCAATGCAACTATACTCCATCTCAAACATTTTTTCATGCATAAAGGTGTAATACTGTTTTATGATGACCCATACTAATGTAACAGTGCTGATGGCTGACAATATACTGAACTACTATACGCTTGCAGACCAAACTTCAAGCTGTTCAGCGAGAGCAGGAAGAGAGGCTCATTATCTGCTGTGGTCATTACAGTGACAGCGTGCTGGGCACTCTGCCCACACCACACAAGCCCACTCTGCCCACACCACACAAGCCCACTCTGCCCACACCACGCAAGCCCACTCTGCCCACACCACACAAGCCCACTATGCCCACATCAGTACTCATTTGAAGGCCCTACACTTGTTGCCAATACTCCAAAAACAAAGAAGCGCTAGAAAGTTTATTTATAGATTACTACCCCACTGGTACGCCACACTGCCTCTGGCAAACACTGCTCTTTTCTGTAAACAATTCTCGTGACCAATACAAGATTTGGATACAGAGTTATGCAAAACTGTTGCTCTAATGATGCTTTCAAAAATCACCTTGACATTCAATTATCGGTCACTCTTTGCATCCATCGGTTGATAACATTTTATTATTAGTAATTGTTTCCAAAAATATTCCCAAAAGTATCAATCTCTTCTTTAACTCATTCTCTACGACCATCTCATAGTAACTCACCGAAATGACCAACTAAGATGTTGACGACTTCTTTCTATCAATGATCGATAAGTTTCCCTAATATAGTTCGTCTTCATACGTCAATTATCATAAACTTCAGTTGCTACGTTCCTATATTAACTCACCAGCATTCCCAATGATGATGACAATCAATGATAGACAACTTTTTCTAAAATAATTATCTCCATATGTCAATACTCATCAACTCACCAACATGACCAATGAAGATGACATTGACAGGTTCTTTGCTAGGCCCATCATCTGTGATGGCGGCAGGCTTCTTCTTTTTCTTCTTCTCCTCCAACTCGCTGTCATCGTCCACATCATCATCCTCGTCCTCTGGAGTGTGGGGCGTGGAGGACGTGTCCGCTGAGTGAGACGGTGAAGGCGTAGCAGCATCCGCCGCCTCCTCCCACGAGTCTGGCGAGTCATCACTACACTGTGATCTTGTAATCTATTTCTTAAAAAAGGAAATCTTGAGATATCCTTCATAAAAACGTTTATCTTGTAGTGTCCGCATAAAAAACGTTTATCTTGTAGTGTCCTCATAAAAAAACGTAAATTTTGTGATAGCCTTCATAAATAGCGTTAATCTTGTGAACTCTTTCATAAAAAATGTCAATCTTGTGATCTCTTTCATAAAAATGCCAGTCTTGTGAGATCTCTCATAAAGAAATAAAATTTATAAATTTCTCATTGAGGGTAAAATTTGTAACTCTATTATGAAGAAAATGCTGAAAAACAACACTATTCTTAGAATAATTTAAAGCATGTGATTGAAGATGACTAAACACTGCTCATTGACTACTAAACTTAGAAGTCCCCCGAAAAAACTAGTAAATTATGTAAAAAAAAACTAATATTTATGCAAGACAAAACACTGCAGACAAGACTTGAGCCAGCAGTACTGACCAGCAGGAGTGTCGTTGTTGATGACAGATCTGCTCTTATGTGGAGAAGCAACAGCAGCAGCAGTAGCAGGGGCAGCCTCAGGCTGAGCAGTGGCATCATCAGTGGAGTTGCCCATTGCAGCAGAGGTTCGAGATGGAGACGACTGTGAGGAGGAAGGCTGGTGAGCTGGAGAAGATGGAGGTGGAGTGCTGCTCACAGAGGGGGAGGATACAGGTGGAGATGCTGTGGGACTGGTTGTGCTTGGCGGAACAGGTTCAGGCACAACACAAGCACTCTCTTGCTCTGGAGGTGGATCTGCACAACCAACAAACAATGCTTTTAATTATTGTTTTAGGAGCCACAGAATCTGTAACTGCAAAACAGGGTTTATACAGAATGGTCATTTTTTGCAATACTTTTATTGTGAGAAATCAAAGTGTAACTGTAGAACTATAATGGTGTGACATTGTAATGATAACTTGTGAAAAAAATTTTCATGAGCTGTTATGGTTTTAATGTAAAAGCTTCTAAAGCCAAAACAAAGTTAACAGAACTGTAAGAAAAAGCTTTTATGTACAGTAATTACTGTAGTATTCCTCTTCAGCTTTCCATATTTGCTCCATAATAATTTCTGAAACATAACCCCCTACATGCATCCATATTTACCATAAATAATTCCAGAAATATTAATCCAAAATCATTACCATAATTTCAGAAGTTTGTATTCCTTCTGCAGCTATACATATCTACCATAAATCATCCATATAATTCCTAGAATATTCTCCCTGCTTTATTCTGCCTCTTGCCATAAATAAGACAACACATTAAGAGTTTGATGGAGCAGACATTCCATAAAAATTTTAGATCTGAGGTAGACCTGATGCACCATTAATGATACCAATGAGTCATCACTTTATTCCATCACATTAAATGCATGATATGAAATCACAAACTCATTTTCTAAGTTTATAAACCCCTGTTGCTTGAAAAACAAATTTTAAATAAAAATAAGTATTAGAAAGACTATAAAAGTAAAAATTTATAACTATTGAGTGAACTGAAATCATAAAATACATTCAGCATTTAATAACTAAGCATTTCATTCAAATTAATACATAGAAAGAACATCTTTGAGCATGACATTAGAAGGAGTAAAAATTACGGTTAGTCAGTATTGCTACATCATCTGTCTTACTACCTTGTCAAATAAAACTGATGCGTAGAACGGAATTGAAGGCTCAAAAACAAAATTACAAGAATTAATGTTCAATGCCCAAAATTAACAGCAATTATCTGAAATGAAAGAAAAAAATATTAGGTGCCTAATTCATCTCCTAGCTGTACAATAGAAAGTAAATAACAAATCTATGAAATAAAATATAAACAGGATCAGCAAACAGCTACACATTCCCAAATGAAACATTCCATACTATAGTACTCTAGCAACTTAAAAAAATTTATCATCAATGGTCAAAATGCATGTAGTCTGTGTATAAAATGCAGCTACTAAAAATGATCATAATAAACATTAGCATCATTCCTATCTCAAAAAGCCTTAAATTGAACCACACCCACAACCACAGTCACTCAAAGCAAGGTCACAGCAAGACCACCACCTAACAAGTAGCAGTTAAGAGTTTCTGCTATCCCAACTCCAAGAAAATAAGGTGGAAGCAAATGCCCAATACAGAGGAGAATAGAAGATTATCAGTCCCACTTACATTCTGCATTTATTTATACCTTTGTATAGCTCTTACAACCTCAACATCTCCCTGCTCTCATCTCACCCCATTTAATATGTCCATCTGCACCTTGAACAACCTCTTGCTTCTTATTTAATCCTGATTGCTACTAGATGATTAATTCAGAGCACTTGAACTTCTGAACAACTTGACACTTCAAAATTCATCCTTTTTATAGGTTTTAACCAATATTGTCCAGCATTTATTTCTTTCTTGTCACACCTTTTCATGTTCAACCTATCTCATCTATCTATGACTTTACCTGCATGTTGTAAGTTTCAACACTTTTGTTCACTTAGAAACAGTCTAAACTATTATAACTGTGCTAATTATTTTTAGTCCACTACAAATTAAAACAACTTTCAAGCTCCAAATACCATGACCACTGCCTTTCCTCCTACATATCCTCAAGCACAGGGCACACATTTTAGCCTATATGTTTCCTGAACACTCTTCCCTTTGGGTTTCAGTTATTCTTGTAATGTATCTAATCCATGAACACCTTCAAAATCAGCTACTAATTATAGTAAGCTTTAATCAGAATCCATTCAAAAAGCATACTATCTGGAGTGGTTCAATTAAGTAAACTACCTCAGAAAAATTCATTCTAAACCACTATTGTTTAATAAAAAGCTTGATGATGCTAGGAAATAAAAGATGAGATATTTCTGAACTGTATACTGAAAAACTTGGAGCAAATTCAGAACAATGATTGAAGTATCTACAGCTGATCAGGTTTGATGTTTAGTATACATAATTTTTCATTTACCTTCTCATTTTTGAAAAAACTGCCAATGTTATTCCATATTTATAACAGTACATCAATTTTTTGAATGAGTACACTAATAATTTGAAAACTGGTGTAGATATTATGGCTAAATATTAACCCAATAAAATAAACCATTCAAGCATGGCAAACAAACCTACAATTCTAATCTTTAAGCACTTCAATCAGCTGTGATCAACATCAACCTAGTCAAGCATTTTCTGATGTGAATGTGGCCATATCCCATCCATTTGAGGAAACATGCAATGCTACTTTAATTAAAAACATAATTTGACACTGTGATATGTATTTTGTTCCTCTGGTTCACCGCATCAAATCTCTGTCATATCTTCAACAAAAAAACTAATAAGACTAATAAGACATACTAACAAATATTCTTGAAAGCAGAAAGATTAAATGTTCACTATTAATTTTTTTTACATTGAACCATTATTTAACTCAGTTCATTTGAAATCAATAAATTCAGGTAAACTTTAAATAAAAAAACTTCTGACTTACTACCCCAAATGTAAATTGACTAATTATTTCATATCAAGCAGGAGGTAGAATGTTATGATAAGTTTCAAAATTATTTTTCTGAATGTGTGATCCATTCTGTTGAGAGAGGACACCATGAGAGAGTGGTGAGATGATGAGAACTGCACGAGGG
>VCRD01001047.1:149416-175688 GCA_006783055.1 Trinorchestia longiramus | reverse complement strand
TATATATATATATATATATATATATATTGCACACTATATTGTACGAAATGTGCTCACAACGAATGCCCATAATTCGGTGGAGTACGCATGGACAATGTCTCGAGTAGTGACCGCCTGCACGCGACTCCGTGCTAGACTGGTGACCTCTTGCATGGCGCCGCTTCTGTGAGCGGCGACCGTTAACAGATTAAACCTAGAATAAACGACCGTCATAGTGCATCCTGTGTCTTCTAGCGCACTAGCAGACTTTTGACTAATTAAGTCTTTAATAGACAAATCACCTCCATCTTTACAGGATAACCACAGGTGCAATAGTTACCCCATACTCGTTTTCCGGTGTCAGCTCATGGCATTCACTGGCGACATGACCCATCTTCTTGCATTCAAATCATTTCACTGGATAAACAAATTCAGAGATAAATGAACAATTTAGGTGCAACCCAGAATGCCATTTGGAATTATATGTCCTACATCAGAAGGCTAGATGCGTACATACAACACTTTTGCGTGACACTGTATATGTGTATTCAGTTAGAGTTAGAATGTTTGAAACCGTTCTATTATAAAAAACATTGATAGGTAATATGTGAAGTCGGAGAGAAGTGAATTGCGTGAGTGGTTGAGTAGGAGGGGAAGTCGACAGGAGGTACAGTCAATGATTATCTTTATCTCGTGACCATTTGGACCGATACAGGCGATTTACTTTAATATAAATGATTTTTCTATTGTATCTACGGTGTGCGCAAGGAATTAAAAGTTAAAAGATGTGATTTGTTGGGAAATATATTATTGTGAAATCGTTTTCTTAAACGATCAATTCATTTCTTCGGCATGAGAGATGTATGCCTAGGTTTGGTACGAAGTAGGTTTGTAATGCTAGATTTTCTGAAAAGTTGATCCACGTATGTTTGAAATATTGTCAGGTCCTACTTATAAAGAAGCATTACAACTTTTGCAATCGAATTCGTGAACGATGTTCGACCGTGTTGGTGTTTGAAGTTTAGCTATGAATAATTGATATCAGATCCGTTAGTTAGGGAATTTTGATGTATATATGAAATTTATATGAGGGTGACCTTCGGCAGGATTTCTGGATTACGCGTGGTGGCCGACGCAACATTGGACTAGGGTTGTGAGGGATGGAAATTGAATCTTCGTACGAACGATTTGAACAGTTATGACCAGGTCTGAAACTTGATTGCGAGAAAATTTTTAGTAATTGTGAGAAGTGTGGTGCAAAAAGTCATTTTTTTGAATGAGGAAGAAATTTTTTTTTTCTGAAAATGCTGTGAAGGAGGTATTCAGGAGGTATGCTGCGATGAGTAAAGCTTATATTGAAATAATTTTGAAACGTGCTAGGCGAACGAACCTTCGGGCCCATTCTTGGGTCATTACCCAAGTCCCATGCCGTAATTCTAGCCGCGTCAACCATGGCGGCAGCGGGGTTCAAAACTGCGTCTTCCTGCTCGCAAACGGATTCGCTCACCAGTCGACCAAGCTGTTGGTTATTTTTTCCAATAGTGACTGAATAACTGGTGCCAACATGATCAATCACCCGTGTATCATGATTTTTCAAAAATACATTTTTGGAACGAAATAGACTGTACATTCTTGTACATCCATAGAACAAAACCATCGGTAACTACACTGACGTCGACTGTTTTGTTTCAAATACTAAAAGTTGAATATAATCCTTGACTGTACCACCCTGATCTAATGCCCTACGCAAGCGTTCACATCATTTTTACTGCAGATTCCAATGGACGTGTACCGTTACATTCGAGGGTTGATGGTAGTGGTCAAAACAGAATGGTTATAGTCAGTAACTTACTAGTCCTAATGGGAATCTGTCGTCGTTTCAGATCTGATTTTGATTAGTTGAATAGTTTCTGTGAAGGAAGTTTGATAGATTGTTGCTTAATACGAATATGAGGAATTATATATGGAGGTTGGTTTTAAATGAATCATACTCTATGACTCATTTTGGGATAGATATTCGATTGTGAACGAAAGATGCGTGATTACGAATAGTTACTAGTATTAACCTAATTAAGCTCTTAATTTTGATCTGTGAAATTTTGTTCCTCGAAGTATATCCAGTATTTCTTCGTTCAATATTCATGCCAGTAGCTTTGAAGTTCGAAATGCTAAATCATAACTGGTTTTGTTTCAACTATATTACGCCACATCGTCTTTAAAGATTATGCTAGTTTAAATAACGTAGACGCTGCGTGCTGCGTTTGCCGATGATTTTAATACGAGCCAATGGGGTTGAAGTGATACTTCAATTCATTGTGCATGTTTGTATCGTACTGGTGGGTGGACGAAATGATAGTAGCAAGACATTAGGTAATAAAAATTGAGTGAAATAAAAAATTTAGGCATACTATTGAAACTAATATTTATTTGAATTGTTTTATATTCAAGTTAATGAGTTCTGTTGTGCCGGACCACCGATGGCGCAACTGAGGGCCAACAGAAGTTAGACTCTTACAAGAATTAGTCGGAAACCAAATTTGACCTCATAATTAGGACACTGTGACCCATATTCAATGCGTAAGTCAGGTTCGTGTGAGTCGGCAAGCAAACGCATGACCCACAAGTGGGTAATGACTGACCATGCTAGCAGCAACGCGATCATTGATTTCAGAAAAGACTTCGAATTCGAAAGTTAGGACCAACTGCCGCATTAAGAAACTATTTTCCGAAGGATTCAATTATCATCTTGTGTTAACCAAGTATCCAAAATTCAAGCTACCCTGCAGAATACATCTCGTGCTTTGGAGTATAAATTACCAAGAGAATATAACCAGGCGTCGTGGATTACTGCCTGTGACATAAAATCTGAGTCACTTGAATTAAACCAACTGGGAAGCACGAATTAGTTATCGTATTTTCAACTTTATCGTAAATAAGATTATGCCAGTTATATCGGCAGAGCACAAAATCCTGGCTATACGAGCGCAACACATGGAAATCGTGTGCGATTGTTTTTCCACATCAATTATACATTATTTTTACATTCCAAGTACGCGTTGAAGTCTGTATAATAACTGGCGGAATAATGGCGGTAAATTATCAAGCCATGTACGGTAAAAGCACAGGGTATCTTTGTGTTTTGTTGAATAAATCATGAAGTGTAAACGATTCACAAAGTAAAAGTATCATGTAGACAGTTGTGAATATCACATGTTGAATTCCAGTGGTCGTTTATTGTGTGCTCTTGAACAACTGCTTCCTTTTTTCTCCGGTGGAGAAAAGAGATTTGTATTATCGATACCGTGAAATAACTACAGTATTAGTCAAACAACAGATAACAAATGGTAATACGATACAAACCTTGCATTTAGTTAATGAGTTGAGAGTATGTGAAAGCAATGGAGTAAATTTGACAGCAATGTATAAAATAATCTATTTATCTTAATGAGGATTGTGTTTCAGCACAGCAGCAAGTTTGTACTTCAAAGAAACAGGAATTAAAATAAGTAACAAGTTTGTTAAATAAGGTCCTCAGCCCAAAGCTGAACTTGTTCGAAAACTTAGCTGGAAATCGCAGACTGAGCTCGTGGCTCATCAGTAGTCTGCTAGCTAAACATTCATTCTCTTTAGTAATGTGCACGCTGCATTAGAGCTGGTGATGAGTACGTTTGAAGTATTCTGTTTACTGCTTCCCACGAGCGTGCGAAAGCCTTTGTATTTATTAGATTACCTATAAGATCTGATCATACTGGCTACTTGCTGTAAATTTATGTATTATAAACTTATGTTCAGTATATGTGCTCGCTGAATTTCATTTCTGATAAGATTTCTTTGCAATGGATTCCATGATTCTCTGTAGTGTCCAAGATTCTGAGATAAAATACAGGACACTGGTAGATAAGTTCCTTCCATCGCACTGGCGCTGTCTGTTATTAGGAGTTCATCAACAAGACATTGAGCAACAATAGTAAAAAATTCGTTAAAAGTGTTTAGAACTTCAGACGGAACAATAGTGACCTCGTTCACAGACAACGAGATGTCACCATTTCTCGTACGTTTGGAAAGTATGCCATTCAAAACTTACGTCTTCCTAGGACTACTTTTAAAACGAATAAGTTGATCGAAATAATGTAATTCCCTTGTTCTCCGAATGAAAAAAAATTCAACATGTTACTGAAAATCCTGTAGGAATGGTGGGTTACCCATTCCTCGTCTGAACAAATCATCGAGTCTACAATTTTTTTTAGTCAGGTGTTTCGAGTGTAACGATGTTAAGTTTGCGTGAACGTCGCTGTGCGTTCTCGTAATACTTATGTAATAAGGTAATAACGGACTCTACCAATTTGTTTTGTGATATTCCTTATTGTTACGTCGGTATCTATATTTTCAATTTGCATTAGTCAGGTATTAAATGAAAGAATGATGTATGAATAATGCTGCGGATATCTGAAATAAAATTCATTTGAAAATAATTCATTTCAGTTTTGATTGCAGCATTTCATAAAAGTGAGTCCAACAAATATTTAGAGTTGATAACAATAAGTTTTTTAGTATGACGTTCATTATGGTGTTGATAATGTTCACTAAGCAAGCACACGACGCACATTTTTTTCGATGATTATTTTTAATGAAAATAGGAAGCGGCTTGCAGGAAAGCTTTGCATTGCTTTAAAAAGGCTCGTGCAAATACACGTGATTTTGAGGGGTTTTCATCAAGACTTCAAAGTTTAAGTGTTCAAATATTGAACGGAGCTTGTCTATTAATTCAAAAATAATTGGTAATTAGGAAAATACTTATAAATTCATAGCACTGTGATTAGAAAGAATTGAACATGCTTAAATAGTACAGAAATTTGTTCATGCAAGGGTTGATAATGTTTCGGACGTAATTTTGTCCATTGTATCGTTCAAGAAAAATTCAGGTACATTTTCTGGATTCTTTTTCAATTTAACAAAAAGAGGAGCAATAAACACCGGTAAAAATTTCATTATTATACGAACGTTTCAGACCAACACCCATAATCAGCTCTTTTAAAGTAAATCTAACATACATCACTGAAACAAGAAAAGAAAAGCATGTGCAAACAAATTCAAAAGCATAGGTAAAACAGATACATGACAAGAAACACCACTGAGAACCTACAATGATAAGGGGGTATCAGCTTAGCTGGTTGTTAGGTGAAGGCATAGATATAAAAATGAAAAGACTCTAAAATTCTAAGATCTAAAACACTTGAAGCTGCACGTACTACTTTGAAATGATTAGAGTTGGGTATTGTATTGCGAGTTTTTGCATGGTCGCGAACCGCTGAGTGAGACGGACTGGTTAAACGAGCACCAGTGCGGTAACTAACTCCAAAATGCTCTGCCATTCTAGCTCCGAGAGAACGTGTGGTCATGCCAAGGTACTCAGATGCACAACGTGCACAACTGTACAAATTCATGAGAGGTGCCTGCGTAGTGAACGGATATTTGTCTTTATAATTGAAAAAAGAACCGATTGTAAATTTGTTTCTTAACATTATATGAAATTCTGTGCTTGTAAAATGTTTATAGAGGAGGAACAATATTTCAGTTTTGAGCTTTTCTGAGTAATGTCCAAAATATGGTAACCACATAAATTAGTTCAGAGATCGAGTTTGGAGAAACATTGGTATTTTGAAACTTTTTGTTCAAAAATTTACAAATTTGGTATTCGATGAATGAAGATCTAAAATTGTTTTGACGAAAAAATTCAGTCCAAAACGAGAACTCTAAATGAAGGAGGCTAACATTTAAGCATATTTTAT
Source organism: Trinorchestia longiramus (assembly GCA_006783055.1). Classification (NCBI taxonomy): domain Eukaryota; kingdom Metazoa; phylum Arthropoda; class Malacostraca; order Amphipoda; family Talitridae; genus Trinorchestia; species Trinorchestia longiramus. Next base: position 169,920 of record VCRD01001047.1, on the reverse strand, counting down.
AAACACAGGCAAGCATAGTTCTAATGCAATTCAGTTTAAAACGGAAAGTGCAATAGCTAAAAAAAACTCATTTCTAGACCAGAAACGGTAAACCGTAACTTCGACTTTATTCTCTCGTATAGTTACAAAACAATAAAAAAGAGGTAATTTATTTTTCTCTTCACATTCCATGGTGAATCTAATATTTAGATGCTTGCTATTAATAAAATCGAAAAATAATGTTGCATGGGATTCATCACGGAACAGCAAAAAAGTATCGTCTACGTAACGACGATAAAATACGGGCTAGAATTCTTTGGGACAGTTTTGGCCATTTTGTTTCTTTAAAGCACATGAATACATTTGCAACGGTTGGGCCAAGGGGTAGGCCCATGCCAAGTCCCTTAATCTGCTTATAAAATTTGCCATTGAACACAAAGAAGTAATATTTTACCGCTAGGTCTAATAGAGTTTTGAAAAATTTACGAGAAAGTCCCATAGCTAGAGAATTATGATCTGCAAAAATTTGTAAAAGAAATTAAAGTTTCCTCCAACGGGATATTAGTAAAAAGGTTTTCAATGTCAAATGACGTCATAAAACATTTTCATGCGTTACTAATCCTTCTTAAATCATTAACAAAAGAATGAGAATTCTTTAGCGTAAATTCGTTAAGAGAAATAGTATTTAAGACGGACCAAAAATTTAGCGACTGAAAATCCTGCAGTATTATAAGCAGCAAATATCGATCTGAACAGAAACATGGTAGAAAAATTGCCTTTATGTATCTATGGCAAGTCATACAATTTACCAGGCCCCGACCCCGAAACAACCATTATACTGTAATAATATGCAGACAACATTTTTAAGTCTTTTAGTTTACGAAGGAAGTTATTGATTTTGTCGTCTATTTTATGTGGATAATTGTGGATTGGCTCTGATATCAATTGAAATTTAGACATGTCAGAGATAATAGCAGTTATGCTTTCGATATATTTGTTTTTATCAACAATGATGACACCACACCCTGTGTCTGGTCGAGAAACTATTATATTCTTATTTTGTCCGAATAGTTTCAATAACTAGATGTCAAGCTTCGAAATACACGAGGAAAATATTTTTTGAGAAAATATCTTTTGGCGAGCTTTCCTCTTTATATTATATTACAAGAAAAAAATGACGATTGAGCATTTTTCAAACACTATAATGAATTATTTTTGGCGATACGTTTTTTCATGTCAATTAATTTAAATGCAACAACTATCACACATAATCGCGCTAGAGGGACTCTAATCCTCTGAATACATGATATGTTTAAAGATATCCCCAGTACTTATTTTCAATGGCAAGATGAGGGTAATGATACACACAGAAAATTTAATATATGGTATTCTAAAATTCAAGAAATGGGAAATGTGAGTCATCTACCACATTTTGGCATATGAACCGCACATGATATCCTATTTGAATAGTGCACCATTACAGATCAATCACATACTTGATAAATGAGTAATTAAATGAGCACATGGAACAATTAAGTTAATTTAATCGCGTTCAAATCAAATTACAAAATTTACCCTGCCGCTATTCTCGATCACATAGACAATAATAATATTAACTTGCCCTTATGCTGGAGATTCGCTGTTGATAATGGGTTAAAATGTTAACACTCGCGATATAACACCTTAAAGAAGCCGCTAATTTTCTCTTATCACGGTGCCCCCCTTATTTCCCGTATGCCCTAGGGGCCTAGACTTAGATGTGTGTTCCCAACACCCTACATCGTCAATGAGATCTAGTTCCCAAGTCCCCCCTTCGGTGGTGGTCGGTACCAATAGAAAAGATTTGAGAGAGAGTTTGTCACAGGGTGTACCTAAGTAAAGGGGTGAAACGGAGGGGATACTAGGAGGGGAATAGAAATGAGCGCTCTGAGCACATGTATTGAGTGGTGAGGGTTTGTCGTTGGGGTTTGTTCTTGTAGGTGGTCTTTATAAAGAGTTGTCTAAAGGGGAATTGATGCTAGGTGTGGTGGTGTGGGGTGTCATGTGTATTTGGGCGTTGGGGGGGGGCCGAGTATTTTTGTTTTCGAGCTTGGGAAAGCTCTGTGTGGTATTTGTCTAGTTTCTTGTGGGAATGTGAGGTGTAGGTATAGTTGTGGGTGCATTTGTTCAATGTGAGTCCATATTATTTTGCGTGTTCGTGTAAGAGGGTGTTGATGGGGGTTAGTTTGGTTTGACGGTGTAATTGAGCTGATGTGTTAAAGTCGTGCCATTCTGCGTTTGAGATGAATCGTGTTGCTTTGTTTTGTACACTTTGTAGTTTTGAGATGGAAGATGGTGATAATGTATGAAGTGGGATGGCTGGGTAAATGAGGGCTGATCGTGCGTAGGCCAGATAGAGCTTCATTTTTGTGTCCGGGTGCATGTGTTTAAAACGGTATAAACGAGAGAGGTTATTTTGTGCTATTGCTTTCCTCTGTGTGATGTGAGAGGTGTATCCCTGACTACCGAGGTGGAGACCTAAGACTTTGCCTGATTTATCGTACGGGAGGGGGGTGTCGTCTACGCGCACTTGGTATTTATTGCGGCGGCTGATGGCTATAAGTTTGAATTTGTTTGCGTTTGTTTGTATCTTCCATTTCCTTTCAAAGGCATTGATCTGGGCTATTGTCCTTGATGTCAAACGTGTGGCCATGTTCCGGGAGTTGGGGCTTAATGTGATTTCTGTTATGTCGTCGGCGAATGCAATATAGTCGGTGTTTGGTATGGGTGGGGGGAGGTCGTGTGTGTAAAAGTTATACAGTGCTAGGGAGATGACTGCCCCTAGTGGCACCCCTGATTTGATGGGGAAAGGTTGTCCTGTGTGGTTTGCGATTCTGATTGCAGCGGTGCGGTCTGAAAGGAAGTTTGCAAGAATTTTTGTGAACAGTGGATGAAGGTTAAGTTGCGATAATTTATATTTTAGGCCTGTGTGCCAGACTTTATCGAATGCTTTTGAGACATCTCGTAGGATGACGTCTATCGTATGTCGTTGGTTTAAATGAATGTGCAGCGTCTCATGTAGGGTGGCAAGAGCAGCGTGTGTTCCTCTTCCGTGTCGGAAGCCATGTTGCCTTTTGTTGTATATGTTGTGTATAGTGAGATGGTCTGTGAGTCTGTAGGTGAGGATTTTGTCTAGGAGTTTTCCGTGGATGTCGAGTAGTGATATTGGGCGGTAATTTTTTATTTCGTGTTGTTAGGTGGACGGTTTAGGAAGGAAAATCATGATGGCGTGTTTTAATTTGGTAGAGAAATATCCCGCGGAGATTGCGTTGTTGAATATGTATAGCAGGTACTGGAGCCTATTGAGGGGGAGTTGTTTGAGGTGGTGTGTCGTGATTTTTGTGTGTCCTGGGGCTTTTTGTGAAAAAGTTTGTAGTGCTTGTTTGAGTTCTTGGAGTGTGATGGCTGGGAATTGGGGTGTGTTTAGGCGGGTAACGTCTCCAGTCTTGTGTGGTTTTAACCTGTTAACGGTCACCGCTCACTCGACAATAATAATACTATTGCCATATTACAATTGTAATATGACAATAATAACAACGCTAATTGAACTAATAAACACTATAACATCGTGCGATGTTAACGCCGCTGTGGTACCGTCGCGCATCTACATCATATGGTGTAAGTTGCCAGTAGAATGCAACTCGTACAAACATCATATGATGTAAATAACGCTTAACAGGTTAAGTGTGGTGTGATGTTCGTCATCTGTGTTTCAACGTCATGAATGTGGTTTTCGTCAAATTTGTTGTCGGGATCGTCGGTGCCTGAGTAGATATTTGACCAGTGTGTTCTGATTAGGGGTTCTTTGTCACTCGGGGAGTGGTAGTATGTGTCGTTGAGTTTAATGTAAGGTATGCTTTGTTTAGTGTTGTTGCTAGACATGCGCTTAATGGATGACCAAAATTGTTTGGGGTTATCGTTTATTTTCATGTTCATGATTGTATGGTTCCATGTTGCACTGTATATGCGTTTGTATGTTTGTTTTATTTGGTGTCTGAGGTTTACAAGTTCGCGGTAGAAGTGAGGGGAGTGACCGTGTCTCCTGAGATGGTAGCAGATGTGTTGGTATCTTGTTTGGAGCAGGAGTGTTTCTTGTGTTGGTTTGATTCCCGGGATTGTTCTGTGAGTGATGGTAGGGATTGCTTGGTTGGAGGCTGCGGTGATGTGGCTTTCCCAGTTGGACAGGTGGTTATCGATCTCTTCCAGAGTCGGTAGTGGGTCTTGTGGTACCGTGTGTTCGGTGAGGAGGCTTTTGTATTGTGTCCAGTTAGCGTTGTGGAAAGATGGGCGTGGGCGGATGGGGTTTGCAGTGATGGTTGCTATTATGGGGATGTGGTCTGATGGGGTAAGCGGGCCTGGTTGTAGTCTTATGTTGTGGAATGTTTGAGTGTTTGTCACGACTATGTCGGGGCTAGTGCTGGAGTTATGAGTGAGTAAGGTGGGAAAGTTTGGTCCGATGTGTATACATTTATTTTTATTTATGAGTGAGTGTATTTGTTTTCCTTTATTGTTTGTGCAATTATATCCAAGTGTAGGGTGTCGTGCGTTCATATCTGCTAGTAGGTAGGTAGGATTTTGTCGTCTTAGTAGTGTGTGCATGTCGATGTAGTTGATGTAATTGGTGCGTGGTGGGATGTAAGTTGTGCCTATGGTGATGGGGCCTTGCAGAGTTTCGACTGTGACTCCGAGCATGTCTGTGTGGAAATTGTCGTGTAGTTTAAATGGGATGTCTTTCCTGATTGCTATGGCTGTGCCTGCGTATTGTTCATTAGCTTTGTTTGCAGTGTATGTGTTGTAGTTCCATATTTTTATGGATGTGTTATCTCGTAGGCAGTGAGCGTTAAGTAGTATTATGTGTGGATCGTGTTGTCGGTAGATGTTGCATAGTGCTATTTTGTTTTGCCAGTTTAGGACGTTATGTTGAATGATGGTGAGGGATTTTATGTAGCTGTGTGAGTCCATTATGTTGTATGTTTTGGTCTTTTGTGCGTCAGGTTTTTAGGCGAGTGCGGGATTTCGTCAAATTCGTGTCGCGGGATTGCGTAAATTGGGAGTTGATTCAGGTGTATTTTATTCACATATATCTGTTTCCAAAGTTCGTTGGGGTCTCCTTTTCCTATTTCGACCTTGATTTTCGGGGCGGATTTTGCGAGTTCAGTGATGATCCAGTCGTTGGTGGGGTGAGTTGGGATCGGTGGGTGTTGTGTTGCGCTTTTAACGAGAGTGGCTTCGAGTTCGTAGGTGTCGGGTGTCGGTTGTTTGTCGGGAGGTGAGCAGGCTTTCTTCCTTTTTTTGTGTTTTTTTCTTTGTGCCCGTTTCCCATGGTTGTTCAGGTTCGGTGTTGTCGGAGTTTTGGTCCTGCGTGTCATTGGTTTCGGTTGATGATTGTTCCGATTCTGATTCTATATCTTGGTTCGTGGAGATTGTTTCCGTATTTGTGTTAGTTGTAGCAATGGGTGCAGGTTCGGGGTCAGGGGTGGGGTTCATGAACAGGTTGAATATTTTTTGGGAATCTCTGTCGGGGAATGAGGTATCAATATTGAAGTTTCTTTTTAGGGTTTTGATAAGATTGTTCCATAACTTTCAGTTTTTGCCAGACTGGCGATGTGTGCTTCAATGACTAGGGCAGCAAGTTTGATGTAGGTATTGCTAGAGAGCGTGAGAGCAGGTGTTGGTTGGTTGGTTTGTTGGATGGCAGTTTTTGCTATGTCAAGGTATGTGCGATTATTTTTCTCCGTCTCTTGTTTTTTTTTGGTTTTTGTTTTTCTGATTTATAAACTGTTTCCCATACGAGCAGGTTGCTGCGAGAGTTCGGTGCTGTTGGTTGCAATTTAGACATTTTTTAGTGGGAGAGTTGCATTGTTGGTGTGTGTGTTGATGTGATGCACATTCGGAGCAGCTAGGTGTTGTGGAGGTGCATTGGTAGGTGGCGTGGTCTTCAAATTTGTAGCAGATTTAGATGTAAGTGTATTTTTCTAGTTCTATCTGTGAGGGAGTGATTTTGGTGTTGAACATCAGGAGCCCGTTTTGGAGGATTTTTGGGGTTATGGAAATCTCTGAGAAAGGGACTTTTATTACGTGGGTGTAGTTTTTGATTTTTGTTACTTCAAGTATTTTTGCCCAAGGTTGCTGTGTCTTTATTTCTCTTGCAATTTCTTCTGGTGTTAATTTCCCGATAGAGCTGTGAAGTTGGCGGATGAAAATGGTTCTTTTGGCTCGTATGTCAGGTGGAATGATTGGTCTGAGGTTTATTTTCTTGAAGAGATCGGTTGTTTTGGAAGAGGTTAGCTTGTCGACAGCGGCTGCTTCGTCAGTTATGGCGTAGTAGCCTGAGTTATTTTCTGTTAGTTTTGTTAGTGGAACGTCCAGGTCTTTGAATGTTGTTTCGAATATTTTTTGTTTGTCTGTTGTTATATTTGGGTTGATTTTTCGTAATTGGATCCTGAATGTAGTGTTTTTGGTATGGTTGTAAGTGGGTCGCGTGTTGTGATTGTTAGTTGAGTGGTTATTGGAGTGCTGTGTGGTGTTTTGGTGTGTTGTTGTGTTGATTCGGCGGGGAAGGGGTACTGCTATGTGGAGACGTGGGGGTCTAGAGTTAACGGGAGTAGGGAGAAGGCTTCTGGCAGTGTGGCCGGCGCCCCCTCTCCCCTGCCCTCCCTCGCGGGAGGACATGTTGGTAGAGTGTTGGTTCTGTGTCTGATAGAGAGCGTTGTTTTATCTGAGAAGCGGCTGGTGCCCTACTTGTACTCACTCCCCCCCTACTATAATGGGGGTTTTCCCATACGGTCTGGAGCTAATCAGTACACCAGGCTCTACTGCTTTTCAGCAACGTTCTAAGTAAGAAAAAGGGGTAGAGGAAGAGAAAGATAGGAAAAAAGATAGATTGGTAGTCGACTCACCCTTCCGTTGTTGTTGTGATGGTCCGGCTACCGCAGGGCTCTACGTATCGCAGAGTTACGAGTACGGAGCGGTACGTGCCTGAGCACGTAGCACGTGACACGAACTGGACTTTGAATATCTTTGAATTGAATATCTTCCAATGTCCAGTCGTGCCTGTGTACTTCTTCCGACTCGAATAAGTTGAGGAATATTCTTTCTTTTGCCTTCACTGTGAGATAACGAGCAGGTACGTCTGTACAGCGCAGTGGTCACGGTGAGAGTCCCAATAGCCAATAGCCGTTCCTCCCCCCTTCTCTCGCTTCATGGCCTTCTTATAAAAGCTTACCCTTTTTTTGTTATTCATTTCTAATTTCTTTCGTAGAGTCTCAAGCTCCATAACTCAACCGCTCGGTTGTGCTTATCGTCTTGTGGAGCTCAACATATTTCTCGTGCTTTGCTGACCGTCTAAGTGTTTGTTTACGCAGCTGTACCGACGGCTTCCTGTAGTCCCACACCTCTAACGTAGCTGTCGATACATACAGTTTGTCGATGCATACATGTCGATACGTACATGTGGATACATACATTTTGCACATCACCCCTAAATATGAAAACCTATGCATATATCATAAATCTTATGACAATTTATTCAACAATAAGCACTGAAAATTTGCAAACTATTTCATTGTCTGATGTGGTCATTGTGCACGCCACAAAGGTTCACGACACTTCATGAGTAAAAGTCAAGGTTTTTTAATCTAATTTATTTCCTTCAAATTAAGTAGCAATTAAATATTTTTGTATTTAAGTGATTTTATTATCTAATTTTGATGACTTGACCGTAAACAAAACATGGTTTAGGGTTTTAAGCCGTCCCTCCAATAAAACTGGCGTCTCTTCAAGCAATTAAGGTGACGTTTAAAACTGAGGTATGCAAGAGCCAGAACATAAATAGACAACTGGAGAGAACGGCTAGTCTCAGCACCTCCACGCTCGAGTCCGTCGGTCCCTGGGGTCTAGAGCCGGAATGTCAGCTCTCACCATCCGAACCGCGCTCAATCTGAATCTTCGATTGCATACGCTGAGCTCCGGTGGCAAAGGGCACCGATGACCCGTGCTCCAAAATTGCAGACGCACGACTTTGGCCTTCCACTTCTTCCTGCCGCTAAATAATAGATTCTGATGAAGCTCAACGAAATACCAGGTAAATGTTGCTATTAATGCCAAATATAATTCAGGGACCTAACTGCAGGCGAGTAACCTACCATTGACAGCCAGGACTTATGCACTGGAAAGAGTTCGCCCGTCGCTGTCCCAAAGCTGGTAGCAACCACCCAACTTATTTGTACTGTTGGAAATTGATGAATTAATTACTCTGTAATAATGGACTTAGCAAGAAGAATTTCAGTATGGTGATATTTCAGATTACTTTCGAATGGTTGATACTAACCTAAAAGATACTTCAGTGTTTTCCATTGGAAACTGCTAGGCGTGTTAGAATTTTAAAGATAGACTGAAAATAGTTGAAGAAGCGTTTTCCACATGGATAGTAAAGAATAGTAGTAAGGTTTTCGTTTTGAAAGAAAGAGGAAATTTTAATTTCCAGAGTAGAATTCTGAGTTGAGAGTCTTTTCAGACACTCATTATTAGATGAATTCACTCGTATTTAAGTAATTTTAATAAGCGTTAGACAATAATTTATTTTTAAGTTATTTATTTAAAGTTCTGGATAAACCAGTTAAAATATGGAGTACGCGTCAGACAAATGGTGCTAGGTTGCACAACAAAACAAAATGAAAGAAATTCCATTCAAAAAACACAAAATATAGGCAGGGGAAAGCAAGGAAGAAGTAGAACGTCACGTCTGCCGACGATGGAGCAGGATCAGTTTCCACCATGAGCTCGCAGCCCAACGACTCCGATCCACACTTGCATCGAATCCTTAAAGGCTGAACAGACTAGACAAATGCAATACGGACAATTTGGGCGGTTTGGGACCGGATGGAACTTCTGAACGCGACGGCGCTGAAACTCTTCAACAATAATAATCCCACTACTATCCATCCGCCTCTCACTATATAGGTACTTTTGCTACTTATTCCTAGTTCTCTGTCTGAGTACAGTAGTTCGGAAACTACATTAATCCTATCAAAAGTGCAAATTTCGATGGATGTGATGCATTCAAATTTTCAATAAGTTTGACAACTCCGTACTATAATTTAAACATTAAGTTCAGCACAAGCCCTAAAATGTTAATATTCATTACGAAGATATGTTACACTATAAGCGATTCGGAAAGTGTTAACAACTTCAACGGAGATTTTTTTAAATGTTGAAAAAATTCTTGATGTACAGCCCAGGTGTTTTCTAATTATTATTTATCCTTGCAGTTGCCCCAATATTGACCAAAAACGTTGTAATAACCATAACCAGTACTTTTACTGCATGACACTGAAATCATTGTTACGAAGTTATTATTTGAATGTGACATAGAGCTTCTGTCGCCGTGAGCACATTAAAAAATTACATATTTTGAATGAATGAATCGAAATATTCAATTTCGATAGGATAAATGTAGTTTCCGAACTACTGTATTCATATAGAGAACTAGGAATAAGTAGCAAAAGTACCTATATAGTGAGAGCCGGATGGATAGTAGGACATTATTCTTGAAGAGGCAGATCATTGGGAGTATTTATTTTTGAAGGGTCTCCGCGCCGTCGCGTTCAGAGGTTCCATCCGGTCCCAAACCGCCCCATTGTCCGTATTGCACTTGTTCAGACTACAAGGTTCGCTGCAGTGTGAAGCGGAGTCGTCGGGCTGCGTGATGTGGTGGAAGCTGATCCTGCTCCATCGTCGGCAGACGTGACGTTCTACTTCTTCCTTGCTTTCCCTTGCCTATATTTTGTGTTTTTTGAATAGAATTTCTTTCATTTTGTTTTGGTGTGCAATCTACCACTAATTGTCTGATGCGTACTCCATATTTTAACTGGTCTAACCAGATCTCTAAATAAATAACTTAAAATTAGACTGTTGTCTAACTTTAAATTAAAATTACTTAAATACGAGTGAATTCGTCTAATAATGAGGGTCTGAAAAACTCTCAACTCAGAATTCTACTCTGTAAATTAAAATTTCCTCTTCCTTTCTGAACTTAAACTTACTACTATTCTTCACTATCTAATGTGGAGTACGCTTCTTTAACTATTTTCAACTATCTTTAAATTTTTAACACGCCTAGCAGTTTCCGATGGAAACACTGAAAGAGCACGTATCTTTTAGGTATCAAGCATTCGAAAGTTAACTAGAATATCACCATACTGAAATTCTTTTTGCTAAGTCCATCATCACAGAGTAATTAATTCGTTAATTTTCAACAGTACAAATACATTGGGGGTTGCTACCAGCTTTGGGACAGCGACGGGCGAACTCTTTCCAGTGCATAAGTCCTCGCTGTCAATGGCAGGTTACTCGTCTGCAGTTAGGTTCCTGAATTACATTTAGCATTAATAGCAACATTTACCCGGTATTCTGTAGAACTTCATAAGAATCTATTATTTAGCGGCAGGAATAAGTGGGAGCACAAGGTCGTGCGTCTGCAATTTTGGAGCACGGATCATCGGTGCCCTTTGCCACTGGAGTTCAGCGTTCGCAATCTAAGATTCAGATTGAGTGCGGTTCGGATGGTGAGAGCTGACATTCCAGCTCTAGACCCCAGGGACCGACGGACTCGAGCGTGGGGATGCTGAGACTAACCGTTCTCTCCAGTTGTTTATTCATGTTCTGGCTCTCGCAGACCTCAATTAAATGTCACCTTAATTGCTTGGAGAGACGCCAGTTTTATCGGAGGGATGGCTTATAAACCCTAACTATTTTTTTCTTGACGGTCAAGTCGTCAAATTAGATAATAAAATCAATTAAATACGAAAATATTTAATTGCTACTTAATTTGAAGTAAATAAATTAGATTAAATAACCTTGACTTTTACTCATGAAGTTTCATGAATCTTTGTGGCGTGCAAAATTCGCGACAAATGAAAACAGTTATAAATTACTGAGAGGAGTATGACAAGAACTCAGATATAAGTTCAGATAGGACTGAACCTTGGTAGCAACTTAAGAATGAACTGAACCGCTCTTTCATGTTGCTGTATTCTGTTTTATGTTGTAGCGCTCATAGCTGATCAACACGTTGAAGTCACTGCAGATTGTTCTATGTGCACTAAAAGTGCTTTCATGAAATTCATGTTATCACAGAATACTTGGAGAAATAGTTTTGATCCGTAGTTCTGCATACTGTACATTGAAAAATCGAGGCAGTTATAGAGCTGTGCATTTTCAGTTGAGTGAAAATTTTAATGTACGACCAAAACACGTTAAGGAAATGGAACTCAAAAGATGAATTTTAGCAATCAGGCAAGTGGTCACTGAAGCATTGAAGGACGATGAGAGCTCTGATTGCTGTCATACTATTTTTAAAATATAAAGCACAAACTGTGAGACGTAAATAACCGTTCACATTATGTATCACTTAATTTAATAAACATTTGGCATGAAGAAACACTTAAATATTATAGCACCTCTTGACTTGATTGTGGCTATGCCACAGACGGAAATTAAGTACAATTGTATTAACACTCTATAACAAAAGTTACTATCTCCTTAAAAGTTAAGTTCCCCCACAATAAAAAGTCAGTATCATGACTGTACGCAATCATAATCATGAAAATCAGAACGGAATAGAAGCAGACCCCAGTGAAACTGCCACATGGAAATCTCAATCATATCACAAAAACATTGACCAATTCCATTTGTTACCTCGTCTACTGATATAGACGAGGTAACAAAATTTATGAATGTTAAATTAGCTTACACTGAAGTTGACACTGTTTGCTTAACTCAGTGGCTCATCAGCTTGCCGAAACACACAAAAATAAATCTACGAGTCCTTAAAAAGGCTGTCACCATAGAGAACAGAATAAGCGGAAATTAGTACACAAATTTTATTGATGACTGTGGTGACCTTGCCCTGCTTGTACTTAAATATTTCAGTGATGAAATATTCGATCATGCAGCTTGGTGTTCGATCCTTCAAAGTTCTTTTAATGCGGTGTAAAAACAGATTCACATCGACAATGAAATTGCAAACAGCCTTTGTATGACAATAGTTTAACCCACAACAAGATGATTAACAAAAAGAACTCTAGTCCTTTACTGCCTGAATTATTTTCTGCATTGAAAAAATAATAATTCGAGTTCAATTCCAGGAACTATGTTCTACTGGGTAATAGTGCCAATAATTATTTTGAACAAATTCGTTACAATAAAATGAAAATTTTTTGTGAATCATTCGTCACAATCGGCACTCAAACGAATATCTGATTTTCTATCAATTCGACCAGCTCTTTGAAAATCACAGAAATTAAATGCACTAAGTGGTAAAATTATTTTTTTCCTCTTTCATTTTTTAAACAGCATTGAAATAACAAAATAAACATAAATATGTTCCTTTGGAAATTCAATAATAATCTCTAGACTGAAGGTAAAATAAAAAATTGTTCAGAAACATCTTAAATTTTGGAAGTGATAGTAACCATGATAAGTGGCAAAGCAATTCTTCAGAGTTGATAGACACAAATTAGCATTGCATTTTTTACAATACACGTTAGTTCAGGCTTGACAATCATTCGTCTTACACCTGCTCCTTTTATGGTGAATGTAAGGTAAATGAGCTACCTTGTCCAGCCTTACGTATTTAGAAAGTGCACTAAACCTTCTTCTTTGGTCTTTTTGGAGATTCTCACTGTTGGTCGCCCTCTTCTCAATGACTCACATGATTCGCCGAGTTTCATCAAGGAAGTAGCAACATTCTGCTTGAATTCTGCAAGACAGTATATCTTTCCTGGTGAGTGACGTATCAGCATGACGCCGGTATAAGAGCCAAGAATTTACCGTCGCCATATCAATGAAGTGGAAGAACAGCCTGTGGTAATTCTTAGACCGTATGTCGATACGGTACAGGACAAGAAGCTTATCTACAAGATCGACTCTTCCCAAGGAAGTATTGCACCTCTTGACAATGTCAGGATAAGGGACATCAATCACCTTTTCGATCAAACCTGCTGGCACTGGTCACAGATTGGGCCTTGGCAAACGCAGATACAAGATTGACAATCTTATTATCTCGCCAACGTACAGGAGTAATATCTACTTCATCCTGAGTTAGCACCCGTTCTTCATAAGAACCCGTCTTTCTTCACGAGTCTCTTATCATCTCTCATATCTTTGGGAAGGCCAGGTAGGCGGGGGAGCCTGACAGTACCACAGCACCAGATGTCTCTTGTGGCAAGATAATGTTATAGTTGTATTGATGTAAACCAGTTGTCAAAAAATAAAAGGAAGTTTTGACCCGCAGGGATGGTCTGGGCAAGGTGCAATATTATGTTTGAACTGGGTTTCAAGTATGGTATTGCAGGATTGTTGACAGGTAATATCGTCCCACTGTAAGGAATAAAATCGTAGGTGAAACCTTTGTCATCTGTCAACAAAAGTTTGTATCCAAATTTTTCGGGTTTGTTAGGAAGATATTGTTTCGTTTTTGATCTTCCTTTGAAAGGAACCATCTGTTCATCCATACAGAGGTTTTGCTGTTTTTCAACCTGTTGAAATTTAGCCCTGAGATGGTTGATTAGAAGTCGGACTTTGAAAAAAGGATCGTGTGCATGACCTGATTACGCTCAAGTGTGTTATCTGCCAAGTAAATATTTGATTTTATAGCTTCAAATCTATCACGGTTCATACATTCTGTAGTAAAATCTGTAAGCGGTGATAGCTTCTGAGCCCAGTGCATTCTGGTATTTGACAATTCAGAAATAGAAAAATACACAAGAAAGCCAAGCCATTTCCGCAATTCCTACTTACTGAGTCCAAGAGGCTTGTTCACATCTTTTTGTAAAGCGTACGAGTATGACTACTCAACAATGATATTCAATACAGGGTGTCTCAAAATAATGTAAATGTAACGCATCCTTGGTGTGCGTTGTCTGGACAATAATGGTCATGAATTCAAACATTTGCGAACATGATTCTTTAATCAAATTTGTCTTCTGTATTCGAAGCTATTCTATTTCACTGTATGTTCAGAAAAAAGGATCTCGTCATTCGAAGTGTGAGTAAATTTTTTTAAGACACCCTGTATATCATCATCAAAGTAGACAGAAAAATACTTCAAAGAAGAGAAGAGTTTTTCAGAAGTATAGGCATGCGAACCAGTGAACAATGGGTCTGTGATTCTTCCTCATTTCTAGAAGATATCCAGTTCCTTTGTAAATTTCGCATTTTTGCTCTTTTCTCTCGGATTCCATTATTTACAGTTCAATCATCTTCAGAAGCACCTGTATTGCTGACTTCAATTTGAATCACAACGGTATCAGGTCCTTGAAAGTCTTCAGGTTCATTATAATCTTCATTTTCCATGGAGTCATTTGAAATAATATTACTTGAGTAATACTTTTGCACTTTTATTATAAAATAAACCATATTATAGTTGCCACAATTCAGACAGTTGCTGTATATGCGCTTTTTTGACACAACTAACATTTATTAGCTGTATCAGATTAATTTTTTTGATATTATTGATTCATTTATCATAATTGGAATAAAATTTGTGTTTCATACCATCAAACTCATTTTATCTAAAGACTGAACTTAGCAACATCAAATTATGTTTTTAGATATTTATGAAACAAGCTATTTAATGATACTATGAACATCTTCAATGTTATTCACCATCATCAGAATCAGGTAAAACAAAATCTTGGTCTCCTATATCATCTTCAGAAGCAAATGACTTCATCACTATCGACAGTAACTATTGTATTATAAAGAACTGATTTTGATGAACTGGCTTCATTTTCGTAAAACAATTTGGGCGTAATAACTATGTACAATATTAAGACTAATTACATTATGTTCACTATTGATGAATCGTGCAACAAATAAGCACTAAAATTACCATCACAGTTCGCAATTATTGAGGGCAACAGCATGATAGCAGTAAGACGTGATGTGCCCTTGCATGCCGGACGTGACGAATTCGTCACAGCCATAAAATTCATTATATATCAAGTCAGTATCCAGAAATATTTACAAACCATGAGTAAAATTAACAAGCACTTATCTCACCTGGTTTTTCCTTCATTTAGCTAGAAAGAACTCGTAGTCACAGAAAAAAGTTGTTACATCAAAGCCGCACAGTGTTTTGTTTAAAATTGAGGCACCGCGTCACACAGCTGTATCAAACGTGTTCTGAACGAGCTCTGAGCAAGTGACTCATCAGACATACCTGACACACAACACTTGCTGATAATATTTTAGCCTTTATATACCATTTATTTTTGTGTGACGAATTAGTCACACTCGTCTGTAAAAGGCTAGTAATACGAGGCCGGGTTTTTCAACTTCGGATGGGTTACAAAAAACAAATTTACGTAACAATTTTTTCCACAAGTGCTGAAGGGTCATAGTTTTTCTCTACATAATTGCCTAAATGGAGATCATCCAAAGAAAAATCAAAGATGGGCAAACCGTCGTCCATAAAAAGAATAGTAGTAGAGTCCTATAGTAGCGCAAGTCTCGGTACTGTAGTACTCGTTCAGCGTGTTGATCAGGTGGCCATCACCAAACGAAGGTATACAACTAGTAAACTTTCTAAAGAATCTCCAGACATTTCAATGTCGGTTTTGCACACAATCGTCTAAGACCTCGGATACCAAAAGCTTTGGCCCCTTGGGTCCGAGCCTGTTGTGCCCGTCAAAACATATCTCACTTCTTTGGCGGCTGCCTTATTTGAAGAAGGCATCAAGAAGCTTGTGTCACGTTATAGCAAGTGCCTCAACCTTTTTGGCGATTATATAGAGTAATAAGGTGAGAAATAAGTAAGACCATGCAGTACTTTTAGAGATAAAATTATTGTGTAATGCAAATTTGCCATTTTTTGTAACCCATCGGAGGTTGAAAATAAACAATCTTGCATAGCTCACATAGCACACTCATAGCTCAGAGACTCACACTCTTCATAATGGGTGGAAAGTCCCACGCACACTGTATATTAGTTATATCCTCCAGGAGAGATTCATGAATACCCCTTTAAAAAAGAACAAAATTTGGCAAAAATAAATTCTTTATGGTTTAAAAAGAAAACCTGCAGTCCACACTAACTGACAGTCCCCACAGTAACTGGCGGTCCTCCATAACTCAGTCTTTTAAAGCAACTGGCAGTTCTCTACTGTAACTGGCAGTCCTATAAAGTAGCTGGTAGTCTTTTACAGCAATTGGCACTCATCTAGGGTAACTCACAGCTTTCTACAGTAACTGACAATCCTCCACAGTAACGCAGTCCCTGCAGTAATTGGTAGTCACGTACACTAACTAACTAGGAGCATACTGCAGAACTAAGTATGGAAGAGATCCACCGTTATGTTTGTTAATTAAAACATGCCACAAGAAAGTTATGGAAACAAGGACATGTCAGAAAGAGAGACGTGGGGATCAAGAACATGTGAGGAAAACATGAACTGTGTAAATCAAACTTTTGATCGTTCTCCCACTAATTCCATCCGTATTGTTGATTGATAGAGCTACCACGTTCAACAATTCACAAGGCGGCCATACATCAGAAGCTGCGATTAAACGCTTAACAATGTGAGCGTTCAAGGCACTCGAGCCAAATGATGAACCAGGATGAAAAGCGTTTGAAGTTAACATGCTAGAAACAGATTGTGTGTAACCCTTTCACTCAAGATTTCTTGAAGCAGAAGTTACTATCGTCAGAAGAAGAGTAGGGGATGACGGGATCATCACCACCAGATGGGGGTGGGGGACTTCCACCAAGAGGAAGCAGAGGACACTACCACTAACGGGGGAAAAACCCTGCACCAGGAGAGGGGGAAGTGGTTAAACTAGGAATATAATAATAATAATAACGGAGTAGTTTGAAAACTAAATTCTTAATTTCGATGCGTTCATTATCAATAGTTCAAACTTATGAAAACTGCCATATGGATAATTTACAGCTTAGTTTCCTTAAATGCACCTAAATTGGTTCTCTTCACACGTTGACTAAAGCTCCTGGAATGCCACAGTGTGCATTCAAAAAAATACTTCAATTTCTTTACAGGCGTGAGGTGACGATCAATTTAGATGTAGCTGACTAAATACTAGGTATGAAAATATTTGCTCCCTTCTGTCTGTTGATACTTGAAATAGCTATTCAGTGAGTAATTACCACAGTGTGGAGAGCAACCAGCATGAATGACAATCTCGTCCAGAGGGCATGAGAGCCAAAATCAGCTTCTTCATTTCGTCTCCGTTCAAAAAGGCTACTACCTCACAGAAGAATCGTCCGACCAACAAAAAATAAAATTTGGTCTCTACTTTCATGGATCGATCGATCACATTCATGGAGCCTTCATTCACACATCTCGTGTATTGAATGAATATACAAGCATGTAATATTGAATCGTGAAGCTTCAAATGATTTCAACGAAACTATAGTTCAGCTACGCTCCTGATAGCAGTAGTAAAAATTAATTATAATAGTAAAAGCTGAAGATAATAAACTAGCTAGTATAACATTACCATACTGCTAGATAGCGATACTGAATTATCAAGAAGCACATTCATTTCATAAAACAAGGTTCAAACACTCATAGAAAAACTTCCTCCACACCTACTCGTTAATTCTACCACTCCCTCAAGATTTGCATAATTCATCAAGCAGCGCAGCCCAGCAAACCATAATTACATTCCAGGAGACTTATAGCACAATATAATATATGCCTTCAATTTCACTGTCTCTACACTGAATTTTTAACATACGGTAATACGTTCAAGAAAATGTGCCGTTTAGAACAGCTATCATATCAAATGTGCCAAAATAGTGCAAAATGTCAATAAGAATTTATAATATTCCCATTTTACTTATCCATTGAACTAAAGCATCTCAAAAAATGTACGAAAATTAGAGCTTGTTATTTTTCTTTTTATCGACTTATATATGATTGGTCTCACATATACGCCCAGTCGGCGAGAAAGGGTTAAAAGAAACTTAGTGAACCAACGACTAGCTAGTTCCACACGTACACGCAAAATAAATGCTCGTATCTAAATGAACTTCTTAAAACATCCACCACTACTATCAACAAGCACACATCCTGAAAACATTTATTCAGAATGTACCCTTTTAGGGAAACTAAGTTTATTAAGTCCCTTTCACTTTACACTTAGATTCTATCTAACAATTCTCCTGGAATACAATATTACACCATACTAACAAATTATACGAAAAGCAGAATTCTTTTCCGACTGAGCTACAGTCGTTAGCAACAAACACTCAAAACAGTCGCCCGATACACTCACTCGAAACAGTCGCTCCCAAAAGGCGATGGTAAAGGCCCAAAAGGCTAGAAACAGTCAAATAATTGCGTAAATTAACCCTTTACTGCCTGAATTATTTATCACGCGATAATAATTTTTTAAAACCAATTTTTATAACTGTACATGGAGTGTAATAAAAGGCACGTATGCGAAATTTAGTAATTTTTCCTAAATGAGAAAAAAATTTTGTACCGAATTCGGTACAATCGTCACACGCAACACCATTTCGAATGTCATAGAATGGGTCGGTGATGAGCGTAATTGTAACAACAAAAGTCATTTCCTTTCTGGTGTTCTTAATACATTAGCAGTATATATATATAAATATATATATGTATAAATATATATATATATATATATATATATATATATATATATATATATATATATATATATATATATATATATATATATATATATATATATATATATATATATACAAACAACAACAAACAAAAATGTATATTTCCAATAAAGTTGTTACATAAGAAATGTAACAGCATTGGTTTTTAAAAATGCCTTATCATAAAATCCTTAAGTGGTAGGTATTCTATGCGTAGTATCATAGATGATGGAACAGCAGTACCTACGGGTATACGTAAACATTCACATCACGCAATGAACGTTAAATATACATGGGAAAACAAATGAAACTTCGCTTTTTCAATGATGATTTAAGAGGTAACCATTGGTGATACATATAAATTCTGACGTGGTAGATATTATACGCATTTTAGGTGATAAGCGAAATATTTTCTTTAGGTACAGATTAGATTTGACATCATTACATTTAACTGAATTGGATGTTCAACATCCGAGAAAGACCGAAAAAGGAAAATTATGAGAACGAAAACTTAAAACATAAAGTTGTAATTGTTATTAAATTGAAATTGTAATTTCTAATTACTGGTTGATCGTATGGTATGGCTTGCTGATGATCGATTTAATTTAATCATTATTACAGTTATCTGTAAGCATCGTGTTTAATATGAACGTGCGTTACATATCAGAGAAAGAGAGTAAAAAAATAAGATATAAGAGTGAATGTGTCAAATTTTCAATACTTAGATGTTGATATAGATAAGAAAAGCTGTAGTAGACAAAAGTTCTGAGGTTTCACAGTCACTTATTGTAGCAAAGCAATTACTGACATTGACGTATAATTTTTTTGATTGTGCATTCGAGAAGTAAAAAAATAACGTAAAAAATAACATATATATACACACATACACACACATATTCCAATCCATATACCTATACATACATACATACATACACACATTCACACACATGCATACGTACATGCACATATCACATGTATGTACCTACACACATACACATATATACATATGTATATACTCGTATACATCTAAATGCCTCAGAAGAAGAATAATCTGAAGAATAACACTAATTCATATAAAATTCTATTTAGTTTTAGGCAAAATACAATTTATAATCTATCAAGAATTTTTTTTTGTGCTCTATGAAAATTAAACCTTTCTAACATGTTAACGTTTATCAGGTTAAAAAAGCACCAATTTATAAGCCTGAAATATAACAGAAACAAAAAAGTAAAAAGTAAAAAAAAACATCCCGGTTTTTGATAAAATTAAATTCGTCAATTTGACTCCAGAGCTGAGGAGTTATAGCACGAGTAAGACATACACGTATGTTTCGTTTGAATATTGTTAGCTCTATTTCAGTTTATACTTAAGTTGTGTGACACAAACACTTGGTAGACACATATATGGAGCATGTTTCGTTACTAAGTTAATTTTGTTTAATCATGCGTAGGAGCTAAGATTTCTGCATTTGTTTGCTACTTTGATATGCAAAAATGTTGTGTCACGTTTTTTTTTAATTTTTAATTGATTGGTTTTTCTTTATATGCTTGGGCAGTTTATTCCAAAGCAATGCACCTGAAATTGAAAGAGCCCTTTGTCCAGCATCGGACGAGCGGAAACTGATGTTAACATCGTGTCGCCGATCAGGTTTCACACCCTTGGTAGTGGGTGGATAGAATTTAACAACGTTGGCTGAACTTTGAGGGCGATATAGAGAGGAAAATACGTATTTGACCTTGTGAATGAGTAGTCTTTGTTCTATCAGGGTCCAGTTAAGCTTTTCCATGAGAGGTGTTGCATGATCGTTCTTTCTGAAATTTCCTTTGC
>VCRD01001047.1:134871-148726 GCA_006783055.1 Trinorchestia longiramus | reverse complement strand
TATATATATATATATATATATATATATATATATATATATGTGTGTGTGTGTGTGTGTGTGTGTGTGTGTGTTTTGGCAGAAAATGAAATGCATTTCAATAATGAGACACTGAGAAAAGCAAAATAATTCTAAATCCTTTCCATATTATTTGTCTTCCTGCATATACAAAAATAAAAGCAACAAAAATTAATGCTAAGCAATAAATCTTAGCGTGAAGACCTTTTCACAATGGATTCTGTTTACTATGGTTTAGTAGCCATGAAATGAAGCAAAGCAAATTTTGCTTATCAAAGCAATGGTTTACGTTGCACTTTTTGCAATACACTTGTGTCTTTCCTGAACATGAACCATTTTTGCATCGGTTTTGCTTCTCGGCAATATATGAAACATGGCAATGGTATCTACCCGAATTTCATCGGAAGGAAAACAATCACAATGTCTTTTGTCAGCTGTTTCTGATGGTTTTGATGAAAGTCTACCTCGCTTGACTGACTGTTATACCTTTCCTGATTTTGTGAGTGAAAATGCAAGATGCATTTTGAAGGAAGCTAGGGGCACAATTTCTTTCTTTGCTATCGAAAGAGCAGCTGCATGTTTGCTGTACAAGAGCCAAGAATTCACGATGGCCATATCTGAAAAATGAAAAATGAGTTTGTGGTAAGACTTTTTGGACTTGGCGTTTATTCTATACAAAGGGAGAGAGTCCGCTAGATCCACTCCCCCACTGACTTATTATATCTCTTCACAATATCCTTTAACTTTTGCTATCAGAGCGGCTCAAGCTGTTAAGAGGGTTGGCTTTTGCAAAAGTTGACAGCATATTGACGATTTTACTGTCATACCAGCGCACTACTCATTGTCACCTCTGTTACGTCCTGAACCAGTGTCTTTTCTTCGTAGGAACCTCTGCCCCCTCTTTATCAGTTGTTTGTCATCAGCCTTACTTCTGAAAAGACCAGTCAGTCGAGGAAGTCTCACTGTTCCGCAGCACCAAATCTTTCTTTTAGCTAAATACTGTAACAAAAGGACAGATGTAAACCAGTTATCAAAGAACAACTGATGATTTTGACCCGAAGTAATGCGCTGCGCAAGATGGAGGACAACATTTGAACTAGCTTTGAGGTTGGGCACGTTAGGATCATCAACGGGAGTGATTTTTCCCGTATAGGGGATGAAGTCATGCATGAAACCATCATCATCCGCCAACACGAAAAGTTTGAAGCCCCATTTTTTAGGCTTATTTGGGATGCATTGTCTGAGTCTTGTTCTTCCTTTGTACGGTACAATTTGCTGATCAATTGAAAGGTGTTGTGATTTCGGAAATTTCTGGAATTTGGTTTTTAAATGATTCATAACAGGCCTTACCTTGAACAGTGGGTCATAAGTATTGCTTTCTGGTCCTGCTTGCTCTGTGTTGTCAGCCACATGTAAATTCTTCTTTATGAATTCAAACCAGTCACGAGATATGCATTCAACTGCATAATGTCAGTGGAGAGAGCTTTCTTGCCCAATGCATCCTGGTATTCGGCAGCTTTGATATCGAGAAATAGAGAAGCAGTCCAATAAATTTTTCAAGCTTTTCCTTTGTAAGACCCAATGATTTGTTGGCATTATTGTGCACAGAGTAAAAGTTCGATTGATTGATGATAACATTCAAGATTTTATCATCAAAAAATTCTGAAAAATATTTTAACAGGGACAAAACGTCTTCATAGTCCAAAGTTGATTCAGCAACCTCTAAAATTTGAGTTGTTCCTCCAAGGGAAGTCGTCCACTGTTTTTGGAAATTCCTGTTTTTAGTGCGTTGATTTTGGCTTTGGTCTACTACAGGGTGAATTTCACCACTGCTGTTATGCGTAGATTTATCAATTTCTAAAACAGTAGTGTCCGTTTGAGTTTCATCGTCTTCTAATTCAGAAGTATCCGTATTGTCACCTAGAAAGAAAAACATAAACATTATATATATATATATAAATTTGTGCACATTTATAAAGAAGTAAAAGGAGAAACTAGAGCATTTAATATTTATTATTCATGTTTACCTACTAGTATAGAGATCAGATTATCATATCAGTGATTACAAGAAAAACTTACAAATTACAAATATTAACTTCCTAATTCCAATGGTCAACATGACATCATGATCAGTGGCGGAGGTGTCGTCATCATCATTGGAAGTGTCTAATCGCTGTCAACTTCAGTAATAGAATTGAACAATAATTTTTGCTGCCTCTCTCTCCCATCGAATTGTCTTGAGGTGAAATCTGCAATGAAATGCCATGAAATAGAATCTCCGTACTCTCAAAGTGAAAAAGTCCAGTAAACTTCATAGATAGAATCTCCTATATATCAATTTAACTGTCTATGTCTATACCCATTGTGCCGTGTACGGCACATGGTACGATGCTATTATCCATGTTGGATGTCTCGTGTTCCGGACATTCGAAATAGGGCGAATTATTTTATAAAAAAATTGTTTTTGAAAGAATTATACACGTCAATGTTCAGAAAAAATCTCACATATGTCATATAAAATTTTCACCTCTTCAACTTACGTGTTACTTCATCCATTGTGTCCAATATATCACACTTTTAAAGACGAATCATCGAGCCATGCTTGGCTCGATGGAACACTTTTTGAACGACAGTTGAAGAAGTGCTGCTCTCGGCACAACCGGCACCAGAACGATAACTTCGAATTTATATCCAATATGAGTCTTTGAATCTTATGTCCCGAGTTTGATGCATTGGACCGTAAAGGGTTAAGTTAAAGTATTTCTTTTTTATGTAGGACTGTGACCAAATTAGGTCTGGTCCAAATAAATGAGCATCAAATTCATATTCCGAGTTAATAAATACGAATCAGAGATTCAGTTTTCGCATTATTTTTTCCCACAACTCATTGAGGCATTGGAATCATGACTAATACCAAACTCGAATGAAATTCTGAATCGAAATGCTGTGATGAATGACACTGAAACTTTCTATCCAACCAAAACTTTGAATTCAACCAAAATTTTTAATTCAAAACTGTCAGACCAATCAAATCTTGCAATCCAAGCAAAACTTTGAATCAAATTGAAACCCTATACCTTAACGAAAATTTTCAATCCAAGTAAAGTTCCTAAATTTTCAATAATAAATAATATTTGCGTTGTGAAAGACATTTCAATGCAAATGAAATAATTAATCAAATAGAGCTTGAAATTCATAGGAAAGTTAATGTGAATGTAGTTTTAAATTTTAAAGAAATTCTCAGTTCAAACAAGTATTTTATATCATACGGAAATTTTATACAGTTGAAAATTAGAATCTCAACGGAAATCTATCTAAAATCAAAATAATAACAAAATCATTCAACAAACTGCCGTCAGATCCCTCAAATTTATCGCAAACTCAGAACCTGCTGCAAATCCTTATCAAAATCCGCACTACAAGCACCTCCAAAATGATAAAAATTATTATAGAAATCATACCTACAATACAACTCAGTGGAAATAGAAGTTGAAAGTACTGCTTATATTCGTTGTTTCATATTATTAGTATTGTTACTGTGGTAATGATAATTCCTAATGTTTTTCTGTAATCGCATGTTTTTTAACTTGTGTTATTCTGCCAACTATTTTGGAATAACAGAAATTACACGAAGTTTAAATTTATTTACTCTACTGACTTGAATCCACGCTGAAATATTTCATCTTTTTAACGATTTTAGATTGTCGCTTCGATTCTTTTCTTCTCTCGTTTACTATTTTTGATCATTTTCATTGTCATATAGTTATTTCTTCGAACTCAAAATAAAATGACAAAAGTGAGCAAAGAGAACAAAATATACTACACAAGTTTCACGAGCTTGTTGTGCTCTCGCACTGCATGGCGCCAATGAGCAAATGGCCAGAAACTTACCAAAAATCGCTAAAAACTACTAGATATTTGTTGCCTTCCGCTATACCTCCCGCTAACACATACTGGAAATTTGCAATGAAAAACAAAGTTAATATGTAATGTTTTACATAAGCATATTACAAGCACGATGTATTAAATCATTTATGACGCTTAAAGTTAC
This sequence comes from Trinorchestia longiramus, assembly GCA_006783055.1. Taxonomy (NCBI): domain Eukaryota; kingdom Metazoa; phylum Arthropoda; class Malacostraca; order Amphipoda; family Talitridae; genus Trinorchestia; species Trinorchestia longiramus. The sequence goes on along the minus strand of VCRD01001047.1, from coordinate 144,660 downwards.
CGTTTTCATTTATTAACTCAGGTTTTACACTAATACTGAAACTTATTGTTTTGTCAGTTGAAGAAACTGTATACACTATAAAAGTTCAAATTTTCCGACGAACATTTTTCGCTATTTAATAAATACAACAAGATTTTTCATTTCAAACTAAGTTAAATTTTACAGTTAAAATAGCTGTCAACGTTTTGTACTCCATTCGCTTTCATGTTTTTGATTTGATATTGTTCATAGAGCTGAACGCACGCTCTACTTCAGCATTTGAATGAGGTAATATCAAAGGTAAAAATCAAGTAGTTGAAGTTTTTCAAAAGTGTTCCCACTAGAGGCATTTTTATACTATGACACTTTTCTCCAAACTGAATCGTTATCCCTAATATGTATTTCTACGGTATTTTAATAGAGGAAATTAGCTCTTCTGTTAATCTCATCGATCCCATCAATCTAGTTATTGGCTCTTTATTTGAATGCAAAACTTTTTCTACAGACAACGATGAAATGTTCTTGAGGATTTTCAAATTTTCTAGCAGCCTTTGGATCAACTGGTTCTACAAACGCATGAAAAAAATTGTCAGTCTCTCCATTAAATCTTGTTCTTCCTCCTTGCATATTTTCTTATGTTCTCTCAGTTCTTGAATTTTCCCTTCAAATCTGTACCCTAAATAGGGCTCGGAATCTAAGCATTATTTAGTGTTTTCAAAGAGTAGATAAAATCTTGTCGAAACTTTCAACTCACTGGCGATTGATCGCAATAAAAAACATAATCATCCAGAAGTCATGGTTTATTAGTAGTATTTGACTCAACAAATTTATTTTCTCTTTGAGCCTCTTCCAGATTGGTTGGAGAAACAACAGAAAAACAAATTCTTCTCGTCGTTGCATATATTGGATAATAATTCTGAGACGTAGCATCTCTCCTCTGTTTTTGTCCTTTGAAAATGTACTTTTAATTCGATTCATTGTGCTAAAATTTGGCTAACTGTACATACGACCAAAAGCCTCTTGTCTGACAATTTTTTGCTACATTAATAGAAAAATTACCATTAATAATTGTATCATGAAGCCTTTTGTACAATATTTGTCGTAATAATGACGCAGAAAACTACTTGTATGTTTCAGATTCAAACAAAAGAAATAAACTACAGAACTTTAAGAAGGTGCATGAAATGCAGCTAACTGGAATAAATGATCCACACATCTAAACCGTATTAGAGAATAAACTTTTTTTCAGTTTTTCGTATGCTCCATTGTTTACACCAACCATGACACTAGCATTGTCAGAGCCCTTTGCTACAATTTTGTCAATAGCAAACCTTTTATTTTCCAATTCACATTTCAGAGCATCTGCAATAGACTGTGCATCACTGGATTTCAATTCAACAATATATAGATAAGTTGAAATAACATTGTTAAATTTTCACGGAAATAAATGTTAGCAATACCAAGTCTTTTATGAATGGATATGTTACTTGACTCGTCTAGAAGTTAACTGATGTAAATATCGTCTTACATATCATCCTATAAATGAGGATTTGAGAAATTTTTAACAATCTCTGAGTATTTAGTTCTTTGCATCTCTTGTTGTGATGTTATCTTACCGTCATCAATTGTTAACCTCAGCATACATATCTTTCAGATAATCACAAATTACAATGGAGGAACGATAAACTAAATACAATGTAAGATTGGTTTCCAGCAATGTGGATCCGTTATATTTCTGGACAATATAGCGGGTCATATCTGTTACTGGGGAAAATTGATATTAACATGTTTCTTTGTTTTACTGTGGTTAACCAAGTCACTACATTTGACGCTTACATTTGTTTTGCCTAAACAATCGTGCAATTTTGATGAATCACCTTTCATTTCTTTAATCCAGACTATTGACATGATTAATGATTGTGGGTTTTCTAATATGTAGAAACATCGACACAAGCTTTCGAGCGAACGGGCAACACAACAATTCAGCTCTCGCGTTGCGGCCGGCGTACTACTTCTTGGAGCTTGCACAGTGAGGAAAGTGCTTCGTAATTCAACATAAGCGTACTTCATTAATGTGAATAAATGCTTAAATGCGTTGTTTCTTCAATTTAATGAATAATTAAAGCATGAATTTCACTGTTAGATCTCTAAGAGGCAAAGTTAATGATGAAAGATAAATGCGTGCAGCAATTGAAAGTTGCATTATTCAGCGTTGTGCATATTTTATAACGACGATTCTTGGAAGGTCACAAACGCATCAGTGTCTCTTGAGCCCATTTATTGCAGTTCATTTGATGATTTCAAAAATATAATGGTATGACTATGACAGCAGCCTCACTTGTTTCTCTTCAGGTTTCATCCAAAAACACAAGACAAATTATTCTCAACATATAAGTGAATTAGTTTAAGAGCATAGACCACGAGCAGACAGAAAATGAGAAAGTTTTCTGGACATGAACGTTTTTAAGAGATAGAAAGTTCTGATTTAAAAGGGTTTCTTGTCCCATGCTCCTGGATTATCTCTTCATTCAGTTTTTTATCTTATGTCTTTACAAGTTGAAACACAGTATAATATGTTTTTAAGATGTGAAAAATACAACTACTTTGATGTATGTAAGCGTAACTTGTTTCTACACTCATGTCTTCCTGTTTTATTATATAGACAAAAGTATTAACAAACCTACGTAAACTTTTCGATTAGTTCTCCGTGTGTCCTCTCTTTATATCATGTCACGTTAAAAACATTTAGACTGGGAAAATAAAACAAGTTTCAAATATTTTCTCAATGTACGAAAATAAAATTAAAGTTCAAGCACTCATTATATGTAAATGAAAACCTTAACAGTAGTATTAGGGCACCTTATCTTGGTTGCATGAATTTAAAATCGAATACAACTAAAGATAAAGGTTATTTGACGAGCATTTAGAATAGGAACCTTTCATTTGACGCTTTATCTGACCTGAATGACATTTCGGGAGTTATTTTGAGTATTCAGTTATGATGTTCAATCCTGTTATTGACAATGAAAATCCGATCTTCGAAAAAATACTGTAAACAGAGAGACAGTTAGGAACCTCCATTAACACTTTCTTATTCATATCATTTTGCTTCTATCGAAAATAGTCTAACATCACCACTACTCACCGTGCGAAAAGGTCACAATGTGATAGCACTACACGATAAAACCTGATGCATCAATGAAGTACGTCGCCGCATTTATATCATTTAAATGGACGAAGGACTTTCAGTTCCTGAGAGGTTCAAACTAGATGCTTTTATTTGAAGTATACCAAAAATTAAACATCAAAAGAGAACAGGCTAATAGATTCACTAATAGAAAACCCTTCGATGTTCAATTTCAGGGCTTTTTGAGGATCCAAACCCGAAGAGAAATGCCCCAGAACACCTGAAGACATAGCATGGGAAAAAACTGTGAATAGAAGTGGTATTATGACTCGAATTCTGTACAATCAGATTCAGTATCACTGAAAAAATATTGCAATGCTTCGCTCACCTGTGCCTAGAAAATTACTTTAAAAATAGACCAGCTTCCTTTGATTACCAATGTCAGACCTCGCTGACAGAACGCCGAAAGAACCAGATTGTTGAATATTAAGCTTTCTAATTGACTTGCTATCAAAACGACATTCAACAGGCGTCTTCAAGAGCTGGAACTCATTTTCCTAGAACAAATGTAACTTTGAGGACTACTTATCAAGATCTACTGGTATTATTATGGCTTCAACTATGTTACCCTATAAGAGCTTTTGAACAGAGATGTTCATGCGTGAACGAAAAATAGCGGCCAAAAATTAATAATAACTTCAGGATATCATGAACTCTAAATTTATTTCCAGCTAAAATTATTGAAATCTTGAACCACTTGTCCGATATTATCGTTTCTGCCGGCACTGTGATCATATTAAAAAATCGTTCTGACGAATATTGGATAAGGCAATATGAAGTACTGATACAAGGAGTAATACGAGCACCGGTAGGAGAGAATGAGACAAAGCATTGAACATGTATACGTAAATTAAAATCACCTTGGCTCAAAATTAACCATAACATGGAGTGTCTATTTCGAAATCGACGCCCATGCTATATGAAAAAGACCGTAAGAAATGTCAAGATTAGAGTATTATTGACCACTATTTAGAAATGAAGTTGAGCATGAAAATTTCATCCTATTGAGTACGACGAACGCATACTGATTTTGAACCCCCATTCCTAGAAATATTTCATATTATCTTGCCCAAGTCATGCAAGTAATTTATACCACAAGCCATTTAAATATTATGTACAGTGAGTCATAGACCCAAGTAACATAATTATGTGAATCATAAGTCGTATCATTGTTTACACCACGCTTCTAGTGATTATTACGTACCGCGAGTCATATAGGTATTGTGATCTAGAGACAATCCAGAGATCACCAGCTTGGTCGACCATCACCAGCTTGGTCGACTATCACCAGCTTGGTCGACTGGTGAGCGAATCTGCTTTTGAGCGGGAAGACCCGGGTTCGAATCCCGCTGCCGACATGGTTGACGCGGCTAGAAACACGGCATGGGACGTGGGTAAAACAAACGAATAATTATCGAAGTAATTATCCGACCCAAGAATGGGCCAGAAGGTTCGTTCCTATTGCCTAATTCTATTCTATTCTATTCTATTCTATATAGGTATTGTGATCTAGAGACCTGTAATTGTAGTGTACAACATGTCATGCAATTACAGGGGCGGTACCAGGAGTATGCAATGATAGTGTACTGTAAGCTGTATTATTGTGCACCACGCGTCACATATTGTGTCCTACGAGTCATGTACTTTCTGTATACTTGGAGTAATAGGAAAATTATGTACCACAAGACATGAACATGAAGTGTGTCGTGAGTCATCTAATGATTGCGTATTACGAGCCATATTTATATGCACCACGAGTTATATAACCTTTGTTTACCATGATTTATGTAACTGTTGTGCCAAAAAGTCTAATACTGATTTTGTAATGTTAGTCAGGTAAATATTGTGTTAAAATTTATAACTAAGAGCATGACTCACCTTTTCTAGACCCATCCTTCACTACAGGTACCAGTGTGTGGTTAAAGTGAGTGCGCACGATTGATGTGTCCGTGCAAAATTGATATCTTAGCTTTAAGCGACAAAGAACTTGGAAAGTATCCGGAGACTGTAGCAGCTAGTATATGCAGTCGAGAACGTAAATGAAAGTTTTTCTAAAAAAATGTCGTGTCAAAGAAAATGAGTTGAAGGCTGATCTGGTATGCAGTTGGTAGTTTTTACCTGTGTTATGATATTTATAACAAGTGTAAACGAAACGCATGCCTAATCTGAAGTCAGACGGTCAATCGAAATATTCACTTATCATTTCCTGTCGTTGCCACTGTTGTGTGCTTTCAAGTGAATGCTGCATTTCTTATTCCTAATTTGTGAACAACACGGGGTATCGTGCTAGAAGTAATTCAAAAATTATTTGCAGAGTTGACGAATACATACAAAACTTGATTATACACGCAAAAAATTAACGCTAGAGCTTTTCATTAACTTTTAATTTCTTCTGCATCACATCATGTGACTGAATAAGAATACTTCTAGTAAACGATACTTAGTATGAAGTCCTCAGACAAATTATGAGTTCTTCAGCAAAGAAACAGTATTAGGCTAATAGCGCCAATACTGTCGCCCTTTCTGATATATTTTGCCGATGTTGTACGACCTATCGTGCCCGGTTATCATTTACTGAGAATAAAACAAATTATTGTTAAATATGATTCATTAATTGCTGTGTATTTCATGTAATAAATCAACTGTAGCCACATTCAGTGACGCAATAATTCCAATAATCGATTCGTCAATAAGAAGGTCATCACACGGGTGGAATAATTTCAAAGTTTCGTGACAAAATTGTAGCGACTTAGAGCACGCTCTGCACGAATGTCAGCTATTGAGGCCTCAATACAAACGCAAGGGCCTAAAGTTAATATCAAAATTGATAGGAATATATTAGGGCTTTACAACAGACTCAGGAATTTAGAGTTATTAATAAGATATATAGGAACATTGCAACACGAGCCGTTAAAGTTTTAGGATGACAAACACTCAGGTAGCTGTTTTTCTATGTTACCAGAGTGGCTGTTTCAAGCTTATGGCTCTCGTATATGCAGTGCGCTTCCTAAGCGCGTCATATTTGCATGTACCACTAATATGAATTTTGTTCATCTTTACATGACTAATGATTTTTAAGAAGTGTGACTGTGATTTAGAATAGGAGTAAATAAATGCAAATGCTCAAAAACGTAATTCGTTAAAATACCATGCTGTGCACCTTTCATCGTATTTCCATCCACTTATGAGTAGTGTTGAAAACAAAATTTAATTTCTTAAGCAAATATTCATAAGTCGTAAGAAATGCGCTCTTTTAATTTTCCTAATCTGCTGGTATTGAAATCAAAGTCAAAAAATTTAGTTGTGTAACATTTTCTACAATAATACGTGATTTCATGGCACACGTACATTTTCTTGAGAAAAACACGTGTTATACATAATATTGAATTAAAATGTGAAATACAACGTATTCTGCAAATCTAAAACACCCATAAATGGGCGTTATCGCGATAGTAAGTAGGATTACGGGTTATCCGATGATTATTTTACCCACCATATCGATTCATCGGTCTCACTATACTTTTGATTTATAACTTGCGCTAGTCGAGAACTTTAGTTTTCGGTTCGGATTCAGTGTGTGCCTTGGATGGCAGAGGGTCTGGCAGACCCAGCTTTTAACAGTGAGAAAGCCCTTAATAACTCCATATTGACCTGTTGATCACCTCGGTCAAATGAATGCATGGCATTCACCTCACCACTGCAATTCAATGGGTAACGCAGTGACGACCGTATATAGACTAAAACGACTTACAGCAACTTAAGTCACCAGTAGCAAATGGGGAACACTTCACGCAGGTGACTTCAGGAAACAATGTTGAAATAGTACAAGCCACGGGTATCATTCATGTCACTTGCGACGGTTAAAAGATTAACGTCTTCTTGAGGGAAAACTCAACGATGCCGAGTAGCGTAGCGGTAGGGCGCTTGTTCTCCTTTGGCAAGGACTTCATCGAAGCGAAGGACATCTGACGAAACCTTCAACATGCTCATGTTTATGAATAATTGTATGAGAAGGCTGAAGTTTTAGTTTTTAAAGTCGAATGTAGGCATTTTACATATAACGCTTTTCATAGTGCAGAGACAGGAAAAATGTTGAATAATAAGTTTTCGCGACAATTGTTCTGTACTTTTTTAAGTTTTCAAAGATAATGATACCAATAGATATTTGTATTTATGGATGTTTCATTTAAAATATCAATATTATTATTGCTGGAATCCGAATTTTGGGTTCATAGATTTATTGTCACCTTATTGGGCGATAAGTTTAGCGTTTGTTGAAGTGAGCAAAATATGAAGAAACGGTAATGAGTTTTCATTATAAAAAAATAGTTTTTTATCGGTAGCAAAATCTAGGAGTCGATATGCTTATCGATAAGGAAAGTTAAATGTACACACAAAGGCTGCAATCAAAAATACAACAGTTGAAATACAATGCATTCCGTGTGGTAAAAATTACTTCGATTCTGTTTCATTGATTTTGGTGAAGAGTACAGTTATTCGAGTTAACGGTCAAGACCGTGATAGTCAGTCATGTAAAATCAAAAACAGTTGAAGCTGCGTTGGTTTTGACAAAAAATGAATACTCAAATAATACAAATGATTCTAAGTCTTCAGTGTACGAGCTTTATTTTCATCAACTATGCTCTGACTAATGGGCTTCATGATCAAGTGACAACAACAACGACTGTATTGTTCATTTTACTGTACCATTAGTTTCCTTTCTAACACAGTACAGAAAATAGTGCTCTTAAGTAGGGAAATTAGCTCAGCAATAAAGGTGCGGTTTATACCCTCGGCCACAAAGGTTTGTTCAATCAAGTGAGAGCTGGCAAATAGTAAAATAATTAGCAAATATTTTGGTGCAAGAAATTCTGAAAAGCCAAGTGTACGACCCAACAACACACTGAGGCATTAATTCAGAAGAAGATGTATTCTTGAATTTCACAAGTGAGTCGTTAACTTGAGTTCCGTCATGGGTGGTGAAGATATCTCTCTCTGACCTCCTCGTCAAGTCGTAAAAAACCAGTCCATAACTCTGCAGGGTGACTAGATCCTTGAACACAGTAGGAAAGCGCACTAGACGAGAACCAACAGACTCGCATTTAGAGAGATGGTTGCTGGAAATGGGAGAAAAAACAAACGACGTTTTACTCAGTTTTTGATGAGTAGTAGTCAAAATGCTTTCGTTTTTAGTAAGAAAGGTGAATTCACCTCTATGACATGAGTACTTCATAGTTATAGCTGCCAAGCTCTAATGAAAGAAGAGCTTGGCAGCTATAACTATGAAGTACTCATGAACAACAAAAACGCCGAAGAGTGCTACATGATACTCAAAGAGAGGATTGCAACCGCTACAGACCACCATATTCCAAGAAAGCGCATCAGGCCAACTAATAACCCTCCTTGGTTCTCACAAGAGATTAAACGCCTCATCAATGCAAGAACACATTCGTACAGAAGACTCAAACGATACCAAACAGAACCCCATCGTCAAGAACATATCCACGCCTGCAGGGCTGTTAAGCGAACGATAAAATCTACCAAACGAAATAAAGAAGTTACAGTTGCAGCACAAGCTAAAACTAACCCGAAAAGCTTCTACAAATATGTGAACGACTGACGACTCAAAAGAGACACTATTGGACCACTGATTGATTCTGAGGGCTCAACGCAAACGAACAACAGAAGCAAAGCCAAAATTCTTAATACATACGTTACTTCGGTGTTTACTCACGAAGACTTAAGTGAAATCCCGCAACCTCATGTTTTAAACACTCAGGAAATCCTGTCAGATGGCGTATTTACAGTAGAAGAGGTAGAGGAACAGCTCAGCATTTTAAACCCATATAAGTTAACCGGACCCGATGGCCTTGGTCCCCGGATACTCAAAGAAACAGCCGAAGTAATAAGCGAACCTCTAACAAACATCTCCAATCGATCTCTCGAAACTGGGATAGTTCCAGATGATTGGAAGCTCGTAAATGTCACTCCTATTTTCAAGAAGGGGAACAAACAAATCCCTAATAATTATCGTCCAATCAGTCTAACATCTGTCATCAGCAAAACAATAGAAAGACTACTTAAAGTCCGTATAACAAAGCACCTTAATGACCAAAATCTTATTAATGATACCCAGCACGGTTTCAGAGAGAAACGTAGCTGCCTCACAAATCTCCTTGACTTCTTTGGAGAAGTTAACCGTATATACGACAGTACAAAAGCCGTAGACCTTGTCTATCTAAACTTTCAAAAAGCCTTCGACAAAGTCCCCCACGAAAGACTCATGGCCAAAGTGGATGCGCATGGAATACGAGGCAACTACTCCCGATGGATACGAAACTGGCTCACAGGTCGAACTCAACGCGTAGTGATTCACGATGAAACAAGTGATCCAGCGCTTGTAACATCAGGAGTCCCTCAAGGGAGCGTTTTAGGCCCGCTCCTCTTCATCATCTTTATCAACGATCTTGATGTCGGAATCATCAGTAAAATCAACAAATTCGCCGATGACACGAAACTCTGTCACAGAGCATTCACCGAAAGGGACAGAGCAACTATCCAATCAGACCTCAACCGTCTTCTACAATGGACTGAAACCTGGCAAATGAGCTTCAGCATTGAAA
>VCRD01001047.1:116996-128174 GCA_006783055.1 Trinorchestia longiramus | reverse complement strand
TTCTTCTAAATTTATGTTCTTACATCTTTTTCTTTTTTGTTTCAGTGGTATATGTTAGATTTTCTTTTAAGAAAAGCTGATGATGGGTGTTAGCCCGAAACGTTCGCATTATAATGAAGTTTTTATCAGTGTGTTTTGCTCTCCTCTTTTTATTAAAATTGAAGAAAAAAATTCCAGCACATGTGCCTGATAATACTCACTTGAACTGGGCTGAAGACATAGGCTCCACACTGAGGGTGCAGTAGACACTGTCCTCCGCACGCCACTGGGCTCCCTGCCATGATCCTTACTTCGTCCCCACCAAAACCCATGCGTGTTTGTGTGTACGCAGTCGATACTACAATTGCCGTGACTACTGTAAACAAGCTTGACAATGTGGTGCAAAAACACAACATTGTTAACGCAAACTTTAACTAACGTAACTTAACTCTCAAGATGTGCTGACAAATGACCATTATTGCATCTAAAACAAGCGCAAAATTTACATTAATTAAGCTAAATTTTGCTACGTAGGGAGTAGGTATACGTGAAAATCGTAGCACTGTAGTAGGTATACGAAGTCTGTTGATTGAGTTGACGAATGCAATCCTTCAGGAAGCATGGCTCTTTGAATGTATATAGAAACACTCAAAAATGTGCATGAGATTTTTTCTTGTATTTATTCCTTAACACTTCATTCTCCTACTTACCAGTCCATTACTGAAATGGCGGACATTATCTTCATATAACTGGATAAAATGATCTAAAAAAGATTAGTAAAACATGTTTTTATCTTCTATTAAACCCTTTAATGATGAAATGAACCGAAGCATCCTCTCTGAAATGGTGTGATAAAAAACCAAGGTGTGTAACAACCCTGCGTTACACTCACCAGTTCAAACGTTCAGAACATGTTTTAGTTATGAGGACGTGTTACGAATCGGCTTAGCTTGTCGTGACCAGCAGTATTATTATCCAATGAGCCACGAATGGTTGTGTTGAATTTCTCCCTTTGGGTAAAAATGTGGTATACACACTAAGTGGGAGAAAAGTGGTATAACCGTACAAATACAATTTGTCGATTACTCTATAAAAAATATGTTTTTCATGATTATCCAAGGGAATTCCTCCTCTTTAAGGAACCCTTTAAACAGTTCAAATGCTTATAGGACCAAATCCTTGGTCTAACGAAGTAAAACTTGGGTTATTCTGCAGAAATTCGATCACCAAAATTTAAAAAAAGAAAACCGAACTTTACAGGGATTGGAGAAAAGTATGATAACAGCAAAACAACATGTTTCCTTACCTAATATGGTGTACAAAACCATTGGTAATGAAAACATCGTGCAGTTTTCTCGAAATAAAAAAATGCAATTCCTGTACGCTTGCCAAGGGAATTTTGTACCATTGTTCTTGCAAAACAGTGGCAAGTTTAGATAATGATGATGATGGTAGATAGCAACCATTTACTTTCTGCTCGAATGTAGGTCACAAAGGCTCAATAATATTGAGATATGATGACTCTGGTGGTCAAAAGAGATGTGACAAATCCTGTTTCACCTCAGAAAACGAGCCCTGGATGATGTGAGCTGAGTGAACAGAGCTTCGTCTTCTTGGGAGACCATCATCATTAGGAACAATGTTTGCACCACGAGACGAATTTGATCATTCAAAATATTCACATAATTTTTGACAGTAATGTGCTCATACAGAATTATAATGGAACCCACAGAAAACCACTTATAGCTGCCAAAGTCATCACTGAACCCCTGTCATGTTTTACTCCTGATAATAAGCAGTCTGTATTATAAGTTTGGAATGGCGTTCGCCGTATGTAAACGTAGCTAGAATTGGAAAGCACTGCAAAAGAAGACTCATCCGACCATTTTATTTTTTGCTGCTGCTCTATAGTCCAGGCTTAATGACTTAAACACTACTTTCTCCTGATACAGGTAGTAACATCACTGATGAATAGTTTTGGAATTGCAGCTTGGCCATAAATATCTCACTTATGGTGATTCCTTTTTATTGTTTTGGTATTCACAGGGTTTTGCCAAGTGCGACATTAATTTGAGCAGTAACTTTTGCAGCTGTGGTCTATTTTGTCTTCATAGTCCTTAATGATCGTTTGTCTCGATCACTTAACAAATAGTTATGTCTGCGCTGGGATTTAGTGGATGATGTTTTTCTGCATTTTAAATATGTGGATAAATCTTCGATGCAGTACCTCTTAAACTTGCGCACACCTCGGCTACTTTGCTTACGGATGCACTCCAATAATTTGCCTACGTTCGAAGTCCATTAGCTCTGACATGATGCAATTAGAGCTTCACAGAATAGTGCCCTGACAGTAACTGACCTGCGCAGCATACTTACGACGTTGTGTAAGTGGCATCAGTAAAGGAAAACGCCAGTGTCATTTATTCCTTTTACAGGAAAAACATTTCTTTTCAAGTATGCATTTTCCGAAGTGTTTGCCCAACCCCTGTACGTGTCGAAGAATACCATACCGAAAGTCAAATTTGAAAATGCTTCATCATTCTATTGGCTTACTTCATCACATATCGGAAAAATGGAATTAATAAATGAAGTTAAAACGAACTTCAAAAATGTAGGAAAATCTCAGTGGACAACATATATGACAGCCCGCTCATGAAAATTACCACCAGAGTGAATTTTTCAGCAAGAAAATTATCTAAAAAACTAACGTAAATTAACAAAGAATTGCTCTATCTAAAACAGGATTGAGGTGTTTGGGCTGGTATAGTCAATCCTTAGATTTTAACCCAACTGAAAATTTGTGGAGAAAACTGAAGCAAAGGGTAATTGAAAGTAAGTTTACTGACTTGAGGAGCGTGAAGGAATTATGAAAAGAATAATGGTGTAAAGTCAGTTAGAGTAGCTACGTCAAACTTGTATAACACTGTAAAAACTGTTTTCCAGTAGTCAATAATGAGGATAATGTTACAAAACACTAGCAATGGATTTAGTAAATATTCACTATGATTATAGATAGCACATTTTTAGATCTGCTTCAATTTCTTTTATTCAAGATGATAAAATCATGACAGTTGTACTGAATTCATTATGCAGTATTTCATACGCAGTTAAAATTTCATTACTCTGCAGCAACAAAACCTTTTCGAAAAAGTATTTTGCATGAAAACTCCTCTTTTTCCGGGCTCTGTATTTACAAGGAATAGCTGTGGAGAATACCAATATATTAAAATAACAAATTTTTGTCAGATATTGATTGTGAAAGTAGTAACTGTGCATAATGAAATTTTTTACACATTTTGTTTTTCCGATATCAACTCAGACATCGCTCGCAGGAAAGATTGGTCGCAATTTCTGTCACAATTCTTTATTACTTAAAAAAATTTGTCTCATTACCGTTTAATACTTAATCTTATTTTTCATTTGTCTCCCTACTCTTTATTAGTTAAATATGTTAAAAAAACTCATTTTATTTCGATGCGTTAAACTCAAATTTCAGATATTCGTCAAATTTCGCTCTCTAATATTGAAATAGAGACGCAATAACACTCATACAACTAGAATGATAATTCTGAAGAGATCCTACTGCTAAATTTTTTCCATGGTGTCTTGCAGAACCGAAATAGGCACTTGCAGAATTGAAAATATGAAAACGATCTTATTCATGCGAATTCTCTATTTTCTGGGGATGAACCGCAAAATTAATAATGAACAGGACTCAATGGTGCACCTAAAATGAATCAACACTTTGTTGCATTTTAAACATCAAGACTAGAGTAAGACAAATTGTTACGTAAAATCCAACATTCGATATAATCTATCGTTGGTTGATCTACACTATTTTATGAACTTGTTTCCGTTTGGGTTTCTGTGAATGCTAACGGAATAAGTTCGAGTCATATCCTCACCTACGTGTTATTAATAACTCATATGTCAGGGATAGTAAAAACTCACGAAAATACTATGTACAAAATCAAATACCCATTCAGTTGATACTCATATTCATCTTATTACATTGAAACTATGTTAAGTTTAAAGTCATAGATGGAGAAACGACTTTGTTTCGTAGCCACTTTTGTCAATGAGCTAAAACGTCTTATTTGTTATTTTCACGCAACTTAAGTCCAAAAAGGAAAACGAAGGTTACTCTCAATGGGGCAGGATATCGATACTTCGAATGGTGACCAACCCATGAGTGTAAAATAGAAACTTTGCGTCCTCTTACGCTCGAGTTACAAAACACTCGAGTGAAGCATTTTCATGTAAGTCGTCCATGTTGAATACACTGGTATGTGATTATTTCTAAGCTGTTCCCTAGGACACCAATCCACTACTATGAACAGATTTAGATACATTCAATATCTGAAATAAACACTCCTTCCAAAGCTTTATTTCCCTTACCAAATTTGCTAATGTGAGAATTGGAAACCAATGAGCTGTTGCTCCCCAGCATAATTATTATTCCTTTTCCCCTCTGCAGAAGAATTTAACTTTCATTAATTTCATTGAAACTCAAGGATCAGTTTTATCAAAGCTTTGTAGGGGACATCTTAATGAAAAAGACAAATAATGGAGTTTATTGATATAAGTAGATAATTATGCAAAAATTTTGTCTGAAAATTATCATAAAAAATCCAGTCGTTGTTTATACGAACTGATTTTATGTGTGCCTTTCTACGATGAGTATTGGTTCAGCCACTGCGTTTATGTCGTGTTAATTTTAGTACATTGAGAAAAACGTGAAGAAACACGTTGTTTTCACCAATGTTAGCTCAACCTACGGGATTGAAGTCACCTTTTAAGATTCTAGCATTTAGTGAAGACACTTCAACTTCGCTAAGAAGCATCGAAACCCCACGTACGTTGGACACAACCAGCAAAAATTGTTGCCGCGAAGCTAGGCCACCAAGGAGCTTTTTTGTCATGCTAATATGAACAACATACACATCAAACCATTAATGCAGTGTCCAGAACATCGAGCGAAGAAAAAACTGGTATTATGAAATAACTTACAAGTGTGAAAACTTTCTCTTACGTGCGTTTCTTTTTCGCTAAATTTACTGTTTAAGAATATTTTCAACGTGAAAAAACTTTTAACACTTTCAATTAATTTCATAATACCAACTTTTCCAGTGTTAAATTTTCTGGATAGCTTACGTTAGTATTTCTCAAAGTGGTCCGTACCGCCCGCCTGGGGACGTCGAGGAGGTGCAAAGGGGGTGGTAGGAGGTTACGCCTTGAATGGGGGACGTTGAACGTACGGAAGGAGACGTAGAACGGAAAAAGTTTGGTCTTAATTTTAAGATTATGTATCATATCGTTTGTGCTGCTAACTGTCACTCAGACTGCCTGCCAGTTGAGCAATGTTGCCATAAGCTGCTAGCAGGTTTAATTGGTTTGCCACTAATTAATTTAGATACAAAACGTTATATAGTTTTAGATTCATATATTTCATCGCATGATGCATTTTACGGATAGACTTGTATGCATGCAAACTTATTCTAACTGACCTACATGACACTTGTAATATTACTGAACAGACGTTGAAAGGTTTTCCTGTTGTTTGGTAAATGTATTTGCCACTGAGTAATTGCAAGCTCATCCTCAGTTGCTTTCGTGAGAGAATGAGGGTGCTTCAAAACGTGGCTTAGGTGAACGGTTGAGCAAATTTGTAGTGTTTCAGTGGCAAACTCTAATTTGCATAGAAATAATGTGATTTTCTCGTTTGATAGATCGTATAGACAGGACAGATATAAGTTATCACACACTTATACTCTCGTTCATTTTTACTATTGATACAGAATTTGAATAAACATTTTATATAGTTCTATTTACAAGTTTACATCATTCCTGGTTTGATATCTGGTTATATATCAGGGTAAATTTTTGGAAAAGCACCCGTCTGTCTGAACTCCTTTTTTCTACAGTTTTCCGATGTTTCCTGATGCGTTGTACATGAATTTGACCAAGAATACGTAACCTAAGCTAACTTAACCTGACGTAACCTAACGAACTTCACGGCTCTAGTGCATCAAGCGACTGAAATTCGAATTGAGAGGGAAAACCGGACGGATGATGCTCAGCGCCGGCGCTGTAGACCGGAGAACGATCCCCGCGCATACGCAAAAGAATGGGGAAACACATTTGAGGCAAGTTTTTCACATGAAAGCTTTATTTCGACGATTATGAATGATATATTCATGAGAAGCAGATATAGAAAAATAAATAAAATGTGTCTCCTAAAGCATACTAGAGACGGGTGTTATTCCAGAAAAATACCTAAATTAGTACAGTTCAAACATTAAGCTAGCCTATTGTTTTGTTTTTCCGTTTTATCAGTTAGGACTGTTAGGTTATTAGTTTGTCTGTAAGATTTTTTAGTGTTGCCAAAATTTACTGTGAATTCAAAACAACATATTTTCATTTCAGAGCATTTTGTTACTGTTATTATGTTTAGGAACGCATCAAATAAAAATTGCAGACAGTATTCTGTTGAATATTTGAAATGTGGCTCTATTACTGCTCCCCATAATGATCAAAAGCCGATGTTTCTTATTTGTGAGAAAAAACTCTAACGAGGGGATGAAGCCATCAAGGCTCGCTGAACACTTAAAAAAATGGCTCCTGGTAAAATGAACCAAGATCTGTCGTACTTTCAAGCTTTAATAGGCGAATTAAGGCAAAGAAAATCCATCGTCTCTTTTATGACAAAACCAACGTAAAGAGCTGACGGTGGTCTCATTTGTTCTTACAATATTGCCAAACTAAATGCTAAATCAGTCAAACCGTATTCAATTAGAGAGCAGCTTCTTTTACCTGTCGTAGAAGAAGTTCTGCACTCAGTCGTATATTATAGTTCTCCTCGTGCTATTACTCAATCTATTCATTTCAGTGATGATACTGTTCGAAGAATACTTGAAAAAATGACCGAAGATATTGAAGAAAGTTTGTGTGACATTCTCAAAAAGCAAAGATTTGGCTTGCAACTGGATGAATGTACGCTACCAGGCAATGAAGGACTCCTCCTGGGTTATGCTCGTTTTATTAGAGATAATGAAATAATACAAGAATTACTGTTTGCTAAAGAGTTGGAAACAGACACTTGAGGTACGCCTATTTTTACGATAGTTAAGCAATTCTTCAAGGAAAACGATATATCAATGAAAAACATTGCTTCTGCTAGAAATGGTGCTTTTCCATTAAGAGGAAAATATAATGGATTTCTTTCTTATTTAAAAAGGTAGTACCAGGTATTTTTAAGATACATGGTGTAATCCATCGGCAGTATTTGGTTGCCAAAATCTTGAGCTGTCGTCTTCATAATTCCCTCAGCATTGCTATGAAATCAGTAAATAAAATTAGGAGCCAACCCCTCAATTCTCGAATGCTACGTCAATTGTGTGTCAATAATAACGAAGAATTTGATCGTCTCCTTCTTCATATTGAAGTGAGGAGTTTATCCAAAGGAACTGTTTTAAACAGTTTTATTGTCTGTTCGACACAGTTGTGTAATTCTTACAGAAAAATAAATGCAGTAATTTGAGTGATGTTGTTTTGGTATGCAAAACAGATATTGCGTATCTAACTGATTTATAATGTATATTTGATAATTTAAATTTGCAAT
The DNA here is from genome assembly GCA_006783055.1 of Trinorchestia longiramus. Taxonomy (NCBI): domain Eukaryota; kingdom Metazoa; phylum Arthropoda; class Malacostraca; order Amphipoda; family Talitridae; genus Trinorchestia; species Trinorchestia longiramus. Next base: position 120,574 of record VCRD01001047.1, on the reverse strand, counting down.
TACAAGGTAATGATATAAGCCTCATGAAAGCAAAATCTAAGATCTGTAATTTCATAGAGAAGCTGTATTTCTTCCGAGAAAACTTTGGTCGTCGGAATTTGTCTCATTTTCCAAGCCCTAAATTGCAAACTTATGACACTGATACTTCTATTGTAGATGACAATCTCTTGATTTATGGTGATTATTTGAAATCGCTGCTGGAGGATATGATTGAAAGATACCAAGATCTTATAAATATGGAAATACTAGACTGGGTGCTGAATTCATTTACTTATATCTGCGCAAGGGACTCCTATCTCGTAATTCAAGAAGATTTAATTACTGTATAAAACGACTTTCAATTGAAGTCTTGCTTTAAAAAATCGTACACAGAGTAAAATTAACTTTTCTCGCTGAAAACACAACAGTTCGGAGCAGGAAACACAGTAATCAGCATTTGCCAAGCTTTAACTTGAAATTGATCACGCAGTCGTTTTGGTTCTAAGTGAAGTGCAGGGTCGATAGCAAATCGACTTCGTAAGAAAAAAAATTCAATTCTGTGAATATTGTCATCATTTTGAGATTCCTAAGCATTTCATTGTTATTTTTAGTCAACGTACCAAGGCTCAAAATATACAGCAGTAGGTAAACAAGACTATCTAACTGAGATCATTTCAACCTCCAGGAACACTATTTTTATCATATTTCTTCGCACTACTATTAAGTGCTTGCTTCTTGTATACTTTGGAGGAGTTAGAACAATTTTGAAGTGTCGTACCATGCTGTTATATATCACAAACATCCAGCAATACAAATCACATTCAACGAAAATTTTTCTAGATTTAGTGAATACGCAAACCACTGTTCAGCAGTGACTTCGACTCTATTGATGCCTGTGTTTCACATTCTAGAAGCGTGGCGATTATATTTTCCTGTTACGACGACATCAAAAGTTATGGTCCGTACATCGGATACGAATTCAGGGGCTCTCCAAATTTTATGGACTTCACTTTTACTTCAGTGATTAAGTTTGAGTAGGGAGTTTTCATCTCATTCAATTACGATTAAAATAACTTTAAAATTTCTTCACCGAATACAATTTTGAAAATGTAAAATCAAGGCTTCGTATACCACTTTTGAAATTATCATAGTTTGTGTATAAAAAGATCACCGATGGTTAATGTGCTCTTTAATCAACATCTAGGTTATAGCTTTGCACCTACTCGGATCCTGAAAGCCTATCTTCTCGATTATTCCGACTACATGAGTCCACCACCTCGGAGGTACGCTTTCTTTGACCCAATAGCACCAACACACTCTCTTCCGTAAAATATATTCTGTACCTTTGCCAATAAAATCATGTTATCGATTCGCATAAAACTGAACTTATACGAAAGTTTTGTTGCCCAGACAGTACAACTAGCAAATTTCATCGCACAGTGACGTCCGAGACCTAGACGCCAACTTCCATCAACGTTGGGTTTGATAACTCAGAAGCTCAAAGAAAACATGATTACAGAGATTACGTGATTTATGCAGATGACGGACTTTCCCATTCTGTAAGTTCGGATAATGTGGCGGAAAGAAAACTACAAAGAATAAAAAAACGCTGGAACAGTAATTTCATAATTAGAACTAAGGAGACTCGCCCTGTTGATAACAGTATAAATTGACGAAACGCAAGCTCATATTAGATGTTTCTTATGTGCTCCAAGGACTACAGACTGCACGCTGTAAATTCTCTGTTGCATCGATATTGATGACCTCGTAACAGACTATTGCAAATACGTATAACACCGCCAATATACCTGCTAACGTGTAAGTATTGAAGTAAAAAATTCCTATAGATGTGAACATTCACGTAAATAAACTTCAGATAATTTGAACTTACTGATTTCAGAGTATTCCTATGTATAACACATGTCCCATCTTCTAACGTAAACATTTCATTCATAATCCCCACTCGATAATTTAGGATAATATCAGACATACTTTCAGCAAAGGAAGTTAGAAATTATTATCCAGCAGTTAAGCATACGAGCCAAATAAGTGTTAATGTGTGCACAAAATATGTTTGGAGTCGCGTCAATGTGCATCTTTAAACACGGTTAGAAGTTTTTTCTATCATTCATAATAATACTTCAAATTTGCATTGTCATGAGAAGAATATTTTCATCCGAATAATCGATTGATTGTTTCAAAATGAAAGCTCATACGGATGTTGGTGAGAATCAAACGTCCATACGGACTTCTAAAAATTTCATAAAGTTGAAAATCTCGAGAACTAAAGAAATTATTTTTATGACACATCAAGCCCAGGTTTTACCCTACTGACGATGACTATGATCTTCAAGAACTGTTTATTCTAACAATAGCGACACTACGAATATACTTAACAATAATTCAGACTATTCTGCTGGCATTTCTTTGTATACTGTCACAAAGTCTGTTCATATTCAATGATTCATTGTAGTCTAGTATAATCGCGCAGTTACAAAACTTGCAACTCCAGCATTGGCCCTTCTAGACACGGGGATGATTTATTGATGCCAATTACTCAGGTGAATGTTTCAAGGTTATTAAAATTTTGGAATGTCTTTACTCGCCATCTTTTTATGTTAGTTGTTTTTATAGAACAAAAAGTAAGAATTTGTGAAAGTCTCGACCAATACACATTGTTTCTATTATCTTTACCAAACCGTCGAGGAACGTGGATATTATAAAATTGTAATGAATTAAAAGTTCCGGCATTTTTGCGCTTCGACACCAAAAATGATCTAGGTCCGCCATAGAACGAAAATTGGACTAGGCGCACAGGTATATTAGGGTCATTATTCTGTAATAGCTATACTGAAATTACAATTTAACGTGTATATTCAAACAGAATTTTTGTTGTTCCTATCTTTTGCAGAACATTTCTTTTCTGCGCAGGACAGTGGATTAAAAATAAATGTACATAAAATTGCTTTGGAAAATCTTCGAATTTTTTGTTCCTTCGGTAAAGCAAAAACAAAACATCATTCGTTCGTTAAAGAAAGCGACTGATTCCATCATTTAAAGCAAAGAAATGATTACCAAGTATTGATGAACAGATCATTTAATCAGAATTTGAGGATGTTCATTTACATAAAGATTTCACAGTGTAATTTCACTTCGGTAACAACTTTGAAAAGTAAATTGCGAAACAACAACTGTTGAATAATGATAGCTTTTGATTACACATATTTATATTTTACGTTTTGAAGTTGCACAAATATCCCCTTTGTTAATTATTGAATAATTTAACACCATGTTTTAGATTTTATGCGTTGCTTCTTGCCATTTTTAATGATGAATTTTAGCATGCTTCTGACTTGGTGGATTAAGTCAACGAGTTAACACGTTAACTCCGAAGTGGTACATATGTGTACCACTGAAGTTAGGTTCTGTAATTTTTTCAGATCCTTCTAGTGACTATGCGTACAAAGTGAAGTTTTACACCAGTCAGGCAATCGGAGGGAACGTGTTAAAGCTGATCCGAAAAGAATAGTTTTGAAATCAATGCAAAACATTATATATATATTTATATATATATATGTATATTTATATATATATATATT
>VCRD01001047.1:100936-116139 GCA_006783055.1 Trinorchestia longiramus | reverse complement strand
TATATATATATATATATATATATATATATATATATATATATATATATATAAATAAATATATATATATATATATTTATATATATACATATATTGCCAACAAAAAATTAATTAACTCAATGTTTAGGCAAGTTGAATTTGACTTATACGTAAAACACGTATATTGGTTGAATCATTCGTGTTTTCAAATATTATTGTTTACAATATTCACGTATACATATGCAAGACGGCTCTTTTAACTAAAATTCTGCTATTAAGACTAATGGTGGGATAAAAAAGTATACACTCAAAGTACTATTAATGATACACATGACATTCACTTCTGCAAATTGTGGTTAAATTTTAATTTGAACGACTAGTGCTGGTGATTCCTAAGCAGCAAAAGAAATTCTATGAATCTGGAAGGCCGACTACAAACCCATAAAATGTGTGAGTGTTGTACCCCCTTCGCTAAACCCGACCGTTTCTTTTTAAAGGAAGGGTGACTATAAGAAATATATGATACAAATGAGCAAGTTTATACGCATGTGGGCGAAGTATAAATGCTAATATTTGCACTAGACAAAGCTATAGGGACTTTTGAATCAATTGCCGAGTTTCATTCAATTGCAGAAATTTAATCAATAGCGGGATTTGAATATTGGGCTTCTAAATCATGTAATGCACATTTCCTCTTTATTTATGCCGGTAGAGCGGCAGAATTGTGGGTTTTCCTGAACAGTCACGGGGATTTAATCGCAACTTCGTTATGATTGCCTGACAAACCGCTCACGTTGAAAAACCAGTTGATTCTCGGTTTGACAATTGATGGTACGAGTGTGCGCAGCAGGAAGTTCATAGGGTAGGTCAAAATGGGTTTAGTACGTTATGGTAATACATCCCACCGCAATAGACCAACACGAAGTTCCAAAATGAACTTCTTCCAAACAGCAAATGACTGGTAGCAGTATTATGGTCCCTTCCCTGCCGCTTCCTCTTTTTGAGGACCCAGTTTTAGAGGAATCTGGATCCCAAAGTTGTTTTCTTCTTCCTGAGTTATGTTTGAAGAAAACTGGAAGAGGCTTTTTGAGAACTAGTCCATTCAATAATTATATCATAAACCCAATGCAAGCATTTATTGTAACCTTCAAATTGGAAGTTGGAAAATTAGCATGGTTTTCTTACTATATTTAGAGTAATTTTTCATGTTCGATAATCTTTATCTGTTTTACCGTTTATTCTCTAGAATTCATATCAATCTCAATATTTATTTATGAATATTCTGTACCCTATTATTTGCAATCATGAGTCTACACTCGTATTGCAGTTTTTTATACTGTACAACTCTCACGACTTATTGCAACTCGCATATTCATTAATATATTTTTATTGCAACAGTCATAGGGTCCAAAAATGATGCTATTGGCTAGGAAAAAAAGAGTTTTTGTTTGAGATATTGGCCTGGACATTTCATGGATGTGTATGTTTATTTATGAAATATTCCTCAACAACATACATAAATCTGCCTTCTCGCTCTCCATCAAAACTAGGTGCAGGTCAGGGGCGGACGTGGATCGATCTGTGTGAAGCACGCCTCTAAATTGTCTAGGCAAGAAAACTTTTATGCAAGTTTGTTTATTCGTACCCTCTTATATAATGGGCCAGTTGTATTAGTGTGAGTGATGCAAGGTGCATGATATTTCATAACAAAAATATACTTGTCAGTTCCGTAAGAGAATTTGTTCATGTAATAAAATAATGGTATCTGCAGTACAGTAGAACCTCGGTTATTAACCATAATCCGTCCCAGAAAACCGGCTAAAAACCGGATTGCTCGAGTACCAAATCTATTTTTCCTATAATAAATAATGTAAAACTAAATAATCAGTTCTCTAGCCCGAAATGAACAGTAATAAATCACTAAAAATATACATATAACGATGACGAATAATCTATTCTGCCAGTAAGTATGGCATTAACTATCGTCGTAACATCTTAAGTCACGTTTTTGTTTTTCAGGATCATTGATATGGTTAACTTAGGTATACCATATTGCAGAGCGAGGTCCGACACCCGCATTCTGTTTTCATGTTTTGCTATGACTTCCTTCTTTATTTCGATTGTTGCTGCTGATATTTTCCTTTTGACTTTATCACTATCACTGGAACTTTTAGGAGGCATGATTGAGGGCTAAACAACATCAAAATGCAAGCAACACAGTAATAACACGTAGAGAAATGTGCTTACAGAACTAATGAATGGAAACGTAATTTAACAGCAACGTAAGGAAAAAAACTAAATTTTTCCCGGGACACCCGGCGCTCAGCTTTTCGATCTCAGTCGACTTCGCTCGAGTCGACTCGGGATACTGAGCAAGCTGAGTGCCGCTCTCGTGTTCGTTGAGTTCCGAATTTTAGGTCGAGAACGGAGGTAAGTTTGGCTCGAATTTATTGGTCGAAAACTGATTTGTACGAGTACAGAAACGTTAGATATCCGAGGTTCCACTGTTCCAACTGTTATGCGCAAATATATAATGCGCATAACAGTTTTTAGTTATGCGCATTGTATATTTACAATTGAGTGTGGTAGAGGGAAATTAAACCAAGTTTTCATTTAATAATAAGTCTAGGCATTAATTCCCTGATGTTATTTTTCCCGGAATAGATAGAACAACAGTGTTTGATAGTGTTAGAACGGCCATACAATATGTAAGGTCCGATCTCTCGAGTAATTTCAACCTAGAATATAAAGAAACAATGGTTAATCTTTCAATCGACGTGAACGGATGGTTAAGGGCATGATCTAATGTAACATGTTTATGTTTTGTTTTTGTAATAAGTTTGATTTGTTAAAATGTCCAAGGAATTTGAACAAATAGATAATAACATGAGATACGGTTTACGATAGTTTTAGTACCACTACAGATGACCAAGTTTGTCGAAAAAATTAATCACTGAAACGAAGGGTTTCATCATACGAAAGAGATCAGAATGATAGTATGAAAGACAGTGTCCCACCTAAAAGTCTATTACTCACTCCTCCATCGTAATAAGGAAACACAGAGTTTGAAGAAACAAACTTAAGGCAAGTCTTAGGTTTGTAATGACCCTAGCTAAACCTCGTCGTTTTATTCTTCGTCTTTCTATTTCTTTTTTGCTTCATTATTATAACTTGTACCTCTGATAGGAGATCAATTCATTCTTTTGTTGTACGTTTTGCAATTGTTTGGTTAAAGTTTAGCAGTGGTACGATTCAGTGAGTGTAAGTATATGCGTCGATGCAGGATGCATTCAAAATAGCTTTTGGACGTTCAGGATAGGTTCATCACTATTTGGAACCTCAAGCCGTGACGACTGAAGGTGCAAGGCGACACTAGTTCGTTTTCCGTCGTGTTGGGTGTTACTGTCACTGGTATTATAATACATGCTGACATTTCGCGTGTGTGATCCAGACGTGTTCAGTAATTTGTATAAATTAGTAGAGATTGTCCGGACGTAAATTTGTCAACATCTGCAGATGCAGATGCAGATATTAAATTTTAGTATCCGCCAATACAGATGCAGATGTCCAGTTTTTCATATTGAGCTATGCAAATAAGTTTCAGCCGTAGATAGTGAATGAAGGTAGTTATAATGTCAGAAGGAATAATTTTTTCAATCTATGCAACTAATGAATGAAGTAGTTAGACCCAACTCAAATGCACCCCAATAAACCTCTTTCCCTAGCCACCACCCATTCGGAAAAGGCTGCTACTTACATTTAATACTTGTAGCCAATTGATGGTTAGATGTGTTGTAAAAACAAAAGTTCCTGTTCTAGCTCAGTAGCTAACTTGGATCTCTTCTCATCATAGATGATGCTAGTAACGCTAAACAGGCACTCACTGGCTATTCTGCTGCAGGGACAGGCTAAACACGAGTTTGTCGTGGCAAGTATAGCAAGGGAAAGATACGATTGATTATTCGTGCACCACCAGAGGAAGAGATCTTTTGATATCTGTTTGCGTTCCATTTCTGGATATTTGTCAATCGTTGTGGTAGTTTCTTTCAAAATGTTTATTTGACAAAGTTCTTCATAGTTGATATCGGAAAAAAGTGACACACTAACTGTCCGCAAGGCTTCAGGTGCTATTTGGTATGATACACCTATCTCCAATATTTTATTTTCTTGTGTGTTCAGATCTATTTTCTCTATACAGATTTCTTATTTTTTCACACATGTAACCCAAATTCGCAATACACTTATGATTCACATGTGATTCCAAGAATTTTCCCTTGGATCTTTGATCCCAAAAATTTGCGATGACATGCAGATCGTTGTGCTATAATTTATCAAACCTTGCACTCGCTTATGACGACAGCTAAGCCTTCATGGCTTTAACTCGCTGATCTTATTATGTACTGCTGTCCTTAAATATGATGTTCAATGTATCAACAAAATATATAGTCTCTGAGGCACAAGATTTGGTAGCACTGACGCTCATGGTTACCTCATCAAAAGGCTCGAGGACAACAGCACAGTTCTCTAAGATGGCATCATCTGATGCAGAAAATGGCTTTTCTTTGCTATAGCTGGCAGCATACAAACATAGATCCTTTTTCATTTCAGAGGTTTCTCTCTAAAGTATACAAGTTGCTGTTCCAGTGTCTTGCCAAGTCTTAAACAGCTCTAAATTGTTGCACATTTAGCCGTTCATGGGTCTTTCTTAACTCTCTTTGGCAGCTGCGGAACGACTATTAAATCAATACTGCACGGAGTGAGTCAAATAATTATTTATTTCGTTACACAGGTTATCACTTATTTTTAATCAGCAAACGAACAATGAATAAGCACACGCAGACCACCTGAGCCACACTGGTTGAACCCAGAGCCACAACTAATGTGATGCTGTAAGAACTGATAACACACCCTCAGAGAGCATTACGTATTCGCCCTTCTCTGTCCCTTGCACAAGCACATATCAGTTTTTAACTATTGTGGGAAATTCTTCCCACCTGCTCTTATAGCTGCAATTGATGAGGAAACCATTATTAGTGAAGTGGTTGCTTTTCGATTTTCTTTTGTTTCCTGTCTGTGTTGGAGCCTGGAGGTGTGATGGTTTGGTTGGTGTTTCGTACTGAAGGGATTTAAAAATCCCTCCCGTACGAAGCCGACAGAGACTTGAGAGAAGTAATTGCTCCTTCAACGCTGCTTGGTATTCGGTTGTACGTCTTTTTAGTTATGCTAGCAACGTCTATGTGTGGGGTTTAACGTAGACGCTATGCAGGATGCCTTATGAATATTCTAAGCACTTGCTTGTTCAATACTTCCTACTGTTTTTATTTTATGCGCCTAAGTCTGATCTCATTTTTATTTTGGGTTAATATTTTGAAAACTATAGATGTTCAGATTTCAATATAATTTAAGCTTTAAAACTTACTATAACTTTTACCTAAATAAAATGCTTAAACGAACTTAACCTTATGATTAAAAGTGCTTGACACGTCCTTATGTGAAATACCTAAATTACCCTAAAATTACAAGATGGAAAGCTTCTAAACTTAAGAGATGGGTCGCCCCTCACTCCTCGAGCTTGGCATCAATTTCCAACAAATAGTTTTTTCTGGTCCTATGATTCTTTAAAAAATGCGAATCTCACTTCCTACCTGGTATTTACCTGAACACCTTCTTTTTACAATTTTCATCCTAATTTAAAATATCTTGTATTGCGATTTATTGACCCACCAAGTGCGTAAATAAACTTGGGTAAGTGGTCATTTCCACTGTATAAATTCATTTTTGATCTTATTTTTGGTGGTCATATATTCTAAGTCGTGTTTGTACGCTCATTGTTTTCGTTCAGTGTTACCTATTCCCTCAGTATAACTGCTGCTGCTGCTACTGTTGCTGCTGCTGCTACTCTGCCAAAGGTGGTTCCCCGCTGTTCCCGTTCTGTCAGTTTCGACTTCGGTCTCGATTGTGCTGACTACGGATTGGTGTAGGTGGGGCTGCTTGCTGAGTGCGTCTAGTAGCTGCATAATACAAATATACAGGGCAACATACTTCATATCAAATATTTGATTAGTTCTTCATTTAATCAATCGAAATTTCTTTTCCAAATTTGGATTAACAGTCGGTGTTGTCTGAACAATGCTGTGAGACGCCTAGCATTTCGTTCACTGCACCCATGCGAAGATAGCTTACCTTATATGGAACTCGAAACCCCCAAGCATCATTCTTCTCTTCAACGTAAATGGAATTGAAGATATTTTGAGCAGACATCTTGCACACTCCTTAAATATCTTAGTTTCACTAGTAAAGTTGAAACGAAGTATGACTAAAACCTTGAGAATTTAAATAGGACTTGAGGATATGTAATCTTTGTCTTACTGAATACATAGAGAACCCTTTTTGTGTACAAATTTCTTAAAATAAAGATTGCATTGTGTGAGAAACTCTCACAATCACACTTACCTTTGGAGATTTTCAAAGGTATTAACAATGTGCATGTGCTTAGAAACACCCCCAATTTCAAAGTTCATTCCAAGAAAGTGAATTCATTGACGATAAAGTATTAAATCCAAATCGATTCTGGGAAATGACTACGGAGGAGAAGATTGGAACTTAGGATTACTACTAATGAAAAAAAAACGAAGGTTAACGGCTGCCAGAGCGCAAGGTGGCCGACCAGTTGCTCGATCACTCAAACCTAGATCAACTCAAGAAGTCAGTTGTCGTTCCGAAGCAACAACAATCAAAGAAAAATCTCTCTAGTGTTACAATCTGGGGTCACTCGAAAAAAAGCAGTGGTTAGTAGGAATATACTCTACACTGCACTACAGTGTGTTCCTCCCAGTGCACAGCACTCCCCGTACACTGCACTCTGCTTAGATCAACCCTATCCTTCCAGTGCTCTCATATCTTCCTAATAAACTCATGTCCTCTCACGACACTACTATCTTATCAGCACATCATTTTCTTCTAAATAATTCTCAATTACAAATAGGTACAACTTTTATTCGACTCAAGGTTGTAATAAAGTATCCCAGCATCATTGGTAGTGAAAAACGAAAGCTCAACCATATGTCAGTCTTATCAGATAACTATTTATTCCTTTTGTTTTCTTTGCCTAAAAATACTACATCACGCTAAGTGTGTGATACTCAAAATATCGAATTGATTACGTACCATTGATATATTTAGCTTGTCAAGCATATCTTGCGAATGATCATCTGAATTTACGAATTTGTGATGGATGAAAAACTTAAATCTGTCTCCAAATTTAAGCACGAATCGTAATATATGGACCAAATTATGAAGGTTAGTGTCAAGCTTTCCTAGGAAAATTTCACTGTAGTATATCTATATCTAAGGCTCGTTTCTAAATTAACACGTTGGCGATTGGCGAATTAACGATTTCGTCCGTTTGCCGTACGGGCGACATGCTCAAACTTGTGTATCTTCAGTGTTCGGGCAGACAACGAGGTGAAAAGTTGTGTACAGCTTCGCAGAGGTAAGTTCTGTCATTGTGTCACATAAAATTAGTGACCATATTTGGTGCACATCGCTCATGGATGACATCAGTCATTATTGTTGGCTATCTGTACCAAGTATAGCCATGCCTGTTGTGGCTCATATTGGCTCACGTCGCCTAAAGTAATCAATTCTAATACTGTGAGCGATCTGTACCAAGTAAAGCCATGCATAATATGGCTCATATTAGAACACAATGCCTAAAGTAATCACTTCTATTACTGAGCGATGTGCGCAAGTAATCTACGTTTATTTTGAGTCATAGTTGCGCACCTTAGCTGCAGTAATCACTTCTGTTGTTGTGAACGATGTATATTACTCACAGAAATGACAATGCAAAGAGTTTAGTGTTCAGGTGTTCATCATCCTGTATAAAATTGTGGGTATTTATATTGTTTGTTCAGTTATATTTACCTCATATAAGTTATTTATCATATATAAAGTCTTGTGCTTCTGTTCATTTGAATGTTTTTCAGAATTATCGGTGGTTTTCTATAATATGTTTTTGTATAAATTGTAAATTTGTATTTATTTTCAACTATTTTTTTTCTTTCTCTTTAGCATCATGGACGCGAGAAAATTCTACGGAAGGGAGGTCAATGAAATTTCAGATACAGATTCTGAAATGGATTCTTCAAGTGAAAGCTGCAGTGGTGAATCAGAATTGGAGTTTGTCCCAACTGGTTCCAGTTCTAACAGCAGCAATGAAGAACCTCCAGAAGATTCATTTGAGAATGAAGATGAAGCACTGCAGGAAGAAACCAATGGAGAAAGTTCGGCTGATACATGGATTGCCATGAATGCTACAGAATTCTTGCAGCAAATGAGGGAAGTGCCGTAGCAAGGGTGAAAACTCGCAGGGTGAAAACATACTGTGATGACTGCGAAGGAAAACCATACTTGTTTGTTAATTGCTTTGCAATCACGCATGCAAAGTAATGCTCTTGGCAACACCCAATGTTTTTAGTTTCACAGGAATAGAAAAACATTTTATTTTGTTTGTTTATATGCAAAAATACCAATGCTTTGCTTTCACCAATAGACACGAGTTTTGTCATTTTTGTACCACTTGCATTTGAAAATAAAACTATTTCTCCATGCAGTAGTTTCTTTCAAAGCCCTCCCTAATAGGCCTAATGTGTTGTCTAATTAAAATTGTCAATTTGAAAGAGAAATATGTTTTTTTAAACATATATATTTTTCATAAGCATGTACCACATATGTACACATCGCGATTCTGGAAAGTTCAGCGTGTACATATATGGCGCACATCGCGGCCAAAGTGTTAAGTGCCCTTTAGTAATGAAAATAAAATAAGTGGCCTTTTTTAAACAATTTTATTTGACATGAAAGTCTATACTTTAATCTACTCTTCCTCGTAATTTACACTAATATTAAGGCACTTATTGTATCTTACAATAAACTTTTGAATACCATCCTTGTAAAAATCTTCGCTGGTACCCAGCGTTAGTATAACTCTCCGTAATTTGAAAGTTCTGTAATAATTACTCTAGGCACAGTTTTTGACACTTGAGGAAACTCATCACAACGTTGGAATCGTAGAGGGTCAGTCTTCAATTGCTTTTTCACCAACTTTCTACGCCAAATGGTCGGTAATGACTGAAGGTTGCCACTTCGTTTCTCATCATACGGATTCATACGACTATTTTTAAAAGCTCTCACCTATTTCCTTACCATCACTAAGGACTTCAACAGTTGTGTTTACACAAGTATGTTTGTTTAGTTATTTTTTAGTCACCCAAAATTGTAGGAGTGTAATTACTGCACATATCTATGGAAAAAATTGGACCAGTTCGGTTATTATTTTAGTGCGCACTCATTTCATAGCAATATAAACGATGATCAAGTAGATCAAGTACATGTACATGACTCTAAGTATTCTACAGTACAAGTATACTCTATGTCTCGATAAAATCTTCAAACGAATACGAACATTTGCACAATGCTACGTTAACACGTCATGAGGAGCTTGGGTGTATCTTAATCGGAAACGGATCTGAAAAAGTTAAGCGCTACAACATATGATATTTTCTATGAAGAGAGTAAAAATTCCCATTAATTTAGGTCAAATGCGCTTGTCACACGCCACTAACAGTCAATATTAAACGTGTTAGACATGAACTTACGTACAGACGAATTTAGGTACAGAATTTGCTTTCCTTCATCAGAAATTTCAACGAAAAAGCACGGATAAAATTGAGGCAGGTATATTTGATGGTCCTCAAATAAAGGAATTCATCAACGATATTAGTTCTGATATTGCACTGAATCCTGCTGAACTCTCAGCCTGGTTGTCCTTTAAGTCAGTCATTGCAAACTTTCTTGCCAACCACAGAAATGCCCATTTACTGAAATGACCAGTGACGTGTTTTATAAGGATTTTTATTTTAAAGCAACAATGATTCTGCAAAAATATCTTTGCGGTAATTTCTTTGGATCATTTTAACCTTTTCTGGCACAAAAAACACTTGTTCCAGTTTCAGTGGTCGCTCCTCAAGCCACCCTTGAGGATGTCCCACCAGTAGATGTCTGTCCCACCAGTCCCACACCGAAACTAATCATTTTGTTTGTTAAATTTATGCTGGTCATCAAATTTATCGTCGTCACTAAAATCGAGAGTTAATAGCATGCCCTCACATATACGAGAGGAAAGGATTTTAGTTCTTGGAAGACGTTTGTGCTAGATTTTCAAATAAAACAACTGCTTCGTTTGATATTTGCGAGTAGAAATTTTCATGATTGTGGAGAATGATGAGCAGGGATGTAACGCATACATTTCCCGTTTTTGCCAGATTTCAAAAAGATCTCTTTAAGCTTCCCGTAAGCTTTTCTTTGGCGAATTTCACCAATTTTTGAGGGGCTGGCAGCTCGAGGATGGTTTTCTCTGAGTCTATTCCTTATATCTCCAGTCTCTTTTATTCGTTTCAACGTTTTCAAGGTGAGTTTTCTGTCAGCTCATATGGTTTTAGTAATATTCATTAGAGATTTTTCTGCCATATGCAACTCTAAAATAGCTATTTATACGTTAAATCTTTGACGATTATAATAAATATTTTGTTTATGAAAATCACATGATTTCCTTAAAATAAAAAAATTGCTAAAAAAATTAAATGTCAGTGTATGTAATTGACTCTACATTTGAATGCATTGATGACTACCGAACAACTAGTAATAGTTTTCAGAAATTTATATAATATGATTATATATTTGCAAGTCTGGTTAGGGAATTTTCTGGAGTTTGCTTCAATTTAAGTTGTGATCATCGAATGCAGTGTAATTCTATTCAGCATAACTATGTACCATGGTTCCTTAAGAAAAGTATCTTGAATTTATTTGTTTTATATATGAGATACTTCGGTGAGAGATCAAATAAATGTTTCTCTTTAATCTCAATTGAAATCAATGTGACCACAATAAGAAGATGGGAAAGTTGGTAAATTATTTAGATCAGTGTAACAGCTTGCAGTGCTGGTATACCAAACTCTGCGTAACAGCATAACCAATAAGCCAACCATATTAACCCTATACTCTCAGAGGAGCTGTGGGGCAAAATAAACAACTCTCGTGTGGCCACGTTTGGAGAAAGAAGTACATTTTATCGTTTTTTACCGTTGAAATTTGACTGCAGCTGTCTTGCAATGGAACGTTTAATGACAGTGGATTTGCGATGGAACACTTGATAGCATGGATTTACCATGGGATATGTGACACCATAGAATTTGAATACTGACCCATTTTGTTCATTTACGTGACAAAGTTCATCCTACTGTATCAACAAACATAAAAGAAGAAAAAAAAAGTTTGTGGATTAATACTCACTGTAAAGGGTAAATAGTTACAAAAATAAATAACTGTCAGCTAAAATGACGTGCGTGTGGAGGCCGTACTGTGCACAAGGTGACAATGTTGTGTACATGACGGCTATGCTGTGCACAGAGTGGCCTGTTATACACATAAAGGTCATGTTGTATACACGGTGGCCATGTTGTGTACAAGGTAGCCTATTATGCACAAGGCGGCCATGTTGTGTACATGGTTATCAGATGCTGTCTACATGGCGGTGACATGATGCACGTGCTGTACATATGATGCACACATGTCCGACACATGATGTGGATATGGCAACCACATGACGTGCATATATTTTATGCAGGGCGCATCGTCAACATCACCAGCCTACTGGGCGGTTTGCAGTGCCCATGAGGTCCCTTCACGTCGCATCCAAGTATACAGTCGAGGACCTCAGCGACTGTATGAAGTGGGCTTATAGTGATTTCTATAACTCTTCAGTCCCAACCCTCAGACTTCTCTTAGCTCCGAGCCAACAGTGAATATCGTTTCTATAATGGGAATGGAACATTTTTTTTATCTCGTCTTACTCGGAGTGAGTGTCTGAAGGGAAAAGGGACAGGCGAATAACCCAACAGGATAAATGACACTGGGATGAGTTCTGATGCATATGTTAAGAAGCACCAAAGTAAAGTAATTCAGTCTCACGACAATGTGAGCCTCCTGTAATACTCGTCTATCAACCACCAGTACGCGAGCACGAGCGTAATGATGGGCTTGGTAATGAGTACGGTGAGGAATCTTGAGTCGAGGAGAACTTGGAGAGGCTAATGGGGAGTTTTGGTGAAGATGGTAACTTTGTGAGCGGTGGGGAGATGTTGACTTCGGAAGTGCTTGGTAGAGTGCCCTATTGCCAGAGTGTTTGAGCCTCGTTATATAAGGTGGTTGGATGGGCCCTGTTACCTGAGCAGGACGGCTTATTGGTGGTCACGTGGCACTTCCGGTCGTAACGGGCCCTAGCCTCATCACTGTTCTCACTTCCGTTGTCCTGTTTGCTCATCGGTCGAAGTGGAACTTCCGTCTGCAACGAAAATTTAGCCTCGTACCTGGATTCACTTGTAGTGTAGCCATGCGATTCACTACAGGCTTCATTGACTGCAGGAAGATTGTTGAACATATGAATAGACCTGCCCTACTGCCAGTGACTGTATCACTCTGTGTGACGGTGAGACTGTTTGCATGTGACTGTGTGTATATGAATGTGTGTAACTGTTTGCATCAGACTGTGTGAGCATGTGAATGTGTATGACTGTATGTGTGACTCTTTGTGTGACTGTGTGCGTGTGACTGCATGTGTTCGATTGTGTGTGACTGTATGACTGCGTATGTTATCGTGTGTGGCTGTGTGTGACTCGATGTGAGTGCACGAGCCTTTTAAAGACTATGATAATTTGCATTTAATCATTATAAATTACATTATCATTGTAATTATTAGTATACGCTTTATCCACGCTTCCTCACCACCCTCAACCCCTATTCCTCTGTCCGTCCTCTCCCTCTGCCTCCTTTCAGCCTTTTCCGCCCTTCATTCACCCAAATTTTACTTCCTGCCTTTCCCTCACTTCCTTATTCCTTAGTCTCTTTACCCCCAACTCCACTGTTTTCCTTATCCCCTGCCGTTCCTACACATTTTCCCCAATCACCCTTTGCGCTCTCACCTCCCACCCTCTCCTTCCACCTATTTCCATGCCCCTGGCCCTCATCAACCCCTTCCTTCACACTCTTACCCTCAGATACGAGCTGAAGGACTGGGGCGTGTCTGTGTGCGTCATTGAGCGTGGTAACAACATAGCAGGTACGGTGCACATATGGGTCAGGTACGGTTGAGGTACGCTACAGGTATGGTGTAGGCATGGTCCATGTACGGTGGAAGTATTGGGCAGGTACGGTGCAGATACGGTGTAGCTACGATTCAGGTATGGTATAGGTACGGTATAGGTGCGATGTAGGTACGGTATAGGTACAGTGCAGGTACGGTGCAGGTACGATGCATGAACATTGATGTACGTAGAGTGGCTTCGCTCATTCAGGTGTGTTTGCTGTATATTACCCTCTGTATATGAGACCATGCAATTATTTTTTCTGCTAAATTGTATATTTGAGTGTATGAAATATGAAAACAGTCAACTATTTTTTTCTAATAACTGCCTCGACTATGGTAGTCTTTTAATTGAGCAATAGCGATTGCAACAATCATACCAGGTTGTAAATACTATGTATCAGATAATATTCAATCCAACCTCGGCACACGTTATCATGTTCAATATAAACATTAATTGAACAAGCTGGAACCACCCATGCTGGAATTTAGAAACGAGCATGAGCGTCCGTTGAGAATCAATTTAAAATGATGAAACGTAACTTAAAGGACAAAAATACGTTCCAGAAGTAGTTAAAAGTACACTAATCCACAGTAGGCTTCAATCTTCTAATGTTTCAAATTCAAACACCGGTAACCACACACTTAGAAACCTAGGCGCATGTTAAATGCGTAGTCGTACAGCCTCGTGCTTCCAACTCACACTGACAAGTAACATTTTGTCCTGTAATGTAACTCAACCTGAAAAAATTTACTCAGTTTACAATATAATTAATGTTTGAATTTGAAAATGCATATGCAGCACATATAACAGGCTACATTGTCCAAGACAGCCTCCTATATCATTTCCACAATGGTGTTAAACATTATACCACTGAAGCAGCTGCGTCTAGAGCTGAAGTGGTGGAAATAATAAGACACTCCACATTTTTGCTCATATCTTCATAAATATTGATTAAAATACAATGAATTTTTAACCATAGGTAAAGAATAAAATAAAAAGTAAGTGCACATTCATATTTTATGTTACCGTATATTTTTTTGTATAATTATTACAAAAAATAATTATCTTCAGAGGATCAAAATTTGATGAAAATAAAGATAAGACACCTTTTAAAAAATTCCATCTATCCGAAATATTTCACCTTTGACAGCTAAGAATAGAATCAAAACAACACACCGGTGTTCTCCTAGACTGCAAGTAGACATTATAATATCTTATAATCTGGTTTAAATTGTGAAAAATCTCTATTTTACAGAATGGGCAGAGAAAGTTCTCTCTTAGAATTTGAAAAAGGTCATATAATAGTTCTAAAGAGTCAAGGATGATCCTATAATTCAATTTCGAAGCAGATTAAGAGAACAAGAACAGTAATTCGATTTTTTTTCAAAATCCTGAAGCGTACAGATCAAATAAATCCCCTGAACGTCCACCCAAGCTTACTCCAGCCAGTCTACCCGAATGCTACGTTAAGCTTCATATACAGGAAAGAGTTCCAAAAATCTTTAAACAGGTCTGAAGTTGAATGTAACTCCCAGAAGTTAGGCAAATTCTGAATACTTCAGAAATTTTTATTTAGGAAGAGGAAAACAAAGTAAACAAGAAACATACACAAGAAACGCCAAGAAGAGTGGACTAGGGAAAAAGTACAATAGAATGCTGACAATTGGGCAAAAATTGTCTTCTCAGACGAAAAGAAGTTGAATTTAGACGGGCCTGACGCTTTTCAATATTATTGTTATGATTTGAAAAAAGATGAGCAGATCTTCAGCAGAAGGCCATTCCAATGATGATCATTGATGATTTGGGTAGCTTTTTCAATAGAAGGTAAGGCAAGTCTGGTACAAATGGAGTGAAAACCTTCCCTCCTTCCGTGTCTTTCTCGTGGAGGAACCTCAGATCCGACCTCCAGCACGAATGTCTTTAATTCGCAAACTACAGTCTTCATTCTTTCATTTTTTGTCTCTAAGACGCTCACTGCCCTTGTAAAGGGCCTTTACAAAGACTGTAGAGGTACAACACTAT
>VCRD01001047.1:77946-100628 GCA_006783055.1 Trinorchestia longiramus | reverse complement strand
CCCACAATTTTTTTTTGCCACTCTCATTAGCCAATGAACATTTAAGTTCTATTCAGGAACATGGGAACATTTTCAACAAGTGTATTTGCAGGCATGCTGGGGAGCTCATTGGTTTCTGAAAAGATTACGATATGAGATATTTTGAAAGTCTCGCGCATTAATCTGCGTTTCATTCAACTTTCATATTTTATCCCATTTTTTATTAAACTACAACTCACTTTTGGCCAGTTTTTTTTAAGTCCAAGTCAACTTTTTCGTCTAACTACACACAAAAGTATAGGGTCATTTCTTTTTCAACTCAGGGCTTCTTCCGTTAATCGCCAACAAGTCAACTTCGCAGATTCCGAGTCCATTTTCAGCTTGTTAACTTTGCCCTTTGATTGTCTTCTATTTCAAAAGCAGTAGATGGAAAATAATTTGTTATACGAGTATTTTATTTTAACATATTGCAACACAGTAAATTCGTACTGATTAAACTGACTGCACAGGCTACACAGCGTCTTGCAAACTCGTGGTCGCTCATTGTACTTTGCATTAACAACATCTTCATTTCTCATAGTTATTAAATCACTGCGGGTAGTTAAAGAAAAATTTAATTATCATCTGGGAAAGAAAGAGACATAATTGTATTCACCATTATTACTTATTTACCTTGACGATAAAATTCTAGCTGAACACACTTTAAACAACTGTTTATTGTACAAAAAATAGAAGTTATTCATAAGAAATTACAACTCAGACACTTTTCTACCAATGCACCAAATAATTTTGACCGGAGGGAGTAGTTCCTAATAATCAGCGCAACAGATTGGGAGTCACTCTAATACCACCCTGCTCAATCTGAGATTACGAGGTCTGTTTGAATCAGATTGAAATAATGCTTAGAAGTGCCTGCATTAAGGATGAGGAAACCAAATACGCAAGAATCATTTTGGCACTGATTGCAGAAGTCGCAGCAGGGCCGGTAATAGGGTAACTAATCCCGATCCCTAGAAACCATATACCGTGGAGCCTCCAGATCCGAGTTTAATTCGTTCGAGCACTGAGCTGGTTCGGAAAACGCAAGGGATTCACATGGGGTGAATCCGGATGTAGGGGCGTAATTTCTGACCCTACAGGTTCTATCAAGGAATGGCTTTAGACTTTTGCCCGAGCGTAATTCAAGCAGGAAGAACAAATAAGATATAAAGAATTTAATAATTATAATTTAGAA
This sequence comes from Trinorchestia longiramus, assembly GCA_006783055.1. Lineage (NCBI taxonomy): Eukaryota > Metazoa > Arthropoda > Malacostraca > Amphipoda > Talitridae > Trinorchestia > Trinorchestia longiramus. The sequence continues at coordinate 99,415 of VCRD01001047.1, read as the reverse complement.
TTAACAAAAACGAAATAAAATGCTGGACGTTATCCTACTCAATGAACAAATCAAATTATTACAAGGCTTTCTAGAGACAGAGCAGTCTGATTCTACAGAAACAGAAACTATGTTTAGCCGGCCCCGAAGGCGCGTTACTAAACATCTGACGAACTGCAGCTGCCTATCAAGCTTCCTACTCTATCGGTCCTACGCTGATAACTATTTAACTTCCTAGTCTATCTAACCTATGCTATCAAATCTATGCTGCTACTCTATACTGAACTGACACGGGTAAAGGTGGTTGAAGAGGTCAAGCCTGATGAGAAGAAAAAACAGTTTCTGTTATAAAGAGCAAATAAATACCTCAAATCGAAGGTTCAATGTCACAAAGTTCCCTACCCTGCAGCACTGTCAAGTCTCTTACCGGTTACGGGGCAGAAGGATTTTACACTGAAAATCTAAACGGAAGCGACTGATCGAAAGAACGAAGAAAAAATAATTGCGTGCAAGAAAGACGGATTCATCTACTGATACCGAGTCGAAGCGGATCGGGAAACGTGCGTCACATATACCCACAGCCTTGCCCATGGCTCATTACGCGAGCCAATGCTCGTATTTAGAGTCGAATTTTTCATTCATACTTTCCTCGTATCTTGAATTTCTCGTATACAGAGCTGTTCGTATCTCGAGCTTCTATTGTAGTAATTTAAAGCGTGTGTTACTTTCAAAGCTACAGATGTTTTTTCTGGCTAGAGTTAAGTCTTAATTCAATGGTTCAGCGTACTGGTGTTGTTAGATACTGTCCTTCCTCCCGTAATGCTAAAGAATTACCTATGCTTACAAGCGGCATCCAAATCAGGGATTTCGTTTTGACCGAGAATTTAACAAAGGGATCAAGTTAACACGTTGCCTCCGATTGCCTGATTGGTGTAAAACTTCACTTTGTATGCATATTCACTAGAAGGATCTGAAAAAATTACAGAACCAAACCTAAGTGGTACACATACGTACCACTTCGGAGTCAACGTGTTAAGGGACCACGTATGCCCGTTTCTCTAACCTAACCCCTTGATATTTCCCTAACAAAATTTGCTAGATTAGCCGATACGATAATCGGGAACGATATACCTCCACATCATCACATTTACGTAGCTTAAGGTTGTGGTTCCGTTAAAATATCGTGATTGTTTTAGCATAGAATAAATAGAATAGAATAGAATAAAGCAATAGGAACGACCCGTTTGGCCCCTTCTTGATTTAACACGTTTGTTGCGATGCGACCCACCGGTGGGTCACTCAGGTTAGGTTCTGTAATTTTTTCGAAGCTTCCTAGTGACTGTATGTACAAAGTAAAGATTTGCACCAGCTAGGCAATCGCTACAAATGTGTTAACCCTTTAGCGACGAATTTCTTTTTCTAGTTTCTACGTTTAAGCTCACAAAGACCGTCTGTACACTGATGCAATGAAGTACGATGAGAGCCAGGCAGCCAAAAGAACGATGCTGTAACATGCCGCCGCGTTTAACCCTAGTAGCAGCCTCATATTGCTCACTGCTTAATTATTAGAACAATTCTCCCAAAGACCATAAAAGAGGACCGTATGGTCCTTTTCGTCGCTAAAGGTTTAATACCGAAGTCCCATACCGTCTAAAGTAAATCCATCAGTCATGCACGTACACCTAAGCCACGTAAGTCAATTTACTCATGTGTACGCATATCACTCACGCACAGGCATTTATGTCACGCACATTTATCTCAATCATACATTAGCCTTAAGGAGTGAGGGACATAGAGTTAGTAGCATGTAATACTGGGGGGTTTGTAAGCCAAAATTTATCGAGACGATTTTTGAACGTGTTCACAGTGCCAGAAGAAACTATGTTTTCTGGCAGCTGGTTCCAAGTTGCGGCAATTTTAATGGGAAAAAAGTTCACAGCTTGAGATGTTTTGAAGTTTTTAGTTTAGTTAGTTTTTAGTTAGTTCTTTGTTTAGTTTAGTTAGTTTTTTGAAGTTTCAGCAATAGTTTTTGGCTGTTATTTTTGGTACGTACGTTACCGTCTCCCTCGAAAAGCCCTTCCAGGGTAACATTGTCAAGGTCGTTGAGATACTTAAAGGTCTCAATAAGTTGTCCTCGCAGTGTTCTTTGTTCTAGGGATATAAGTTCAAGCCGTTGAACACATCTTTCATAGCTGAGATTGCGGAGTTCTGGAATCATCTTCGTTGCTTTCCGTTGTATTTTTTCCATTTTATTAATATCTTTTCGTAAGGTAGAAAACCAGAGTTGCGCTGCATATTCCAAATGTGACCGGACTACAGCTTTATAGAGCGGTAATATTATGTTCTTTGACTTGTATTCAAAGTTTCGTGCAATGAAACCAAGAATCCTGCTCGCATTTTTGACGCTTTTTTCCACTTGTTTGTCATGTTTGAGATTTTCAGTGACAATGACGCCCAGATCTCTTTGTTGCTGGACTGTTTCAATAGGTATGTTAAACATCGTGTGTTGGAAATGCCGGTTATTTGCACCAACGTGCATTACTGAACATTTTTCAATGTTGAAGCTCATTTGCCAGGTTTCAGTCCATTGTAGAAGACGGTTGAGGTCTGATTGGATAGTTGTTCTGTCCCTTTCGGTGAATGCTCTGTGACAGAGTTTCGTGTCACCGGAAAATTTGTTGATTTTACTGATAATTCCGACATCAAGATCGTTGATATAGATGATGAAAAGGAGCGGGCCTAAAACGCTCCCTTGAGGGACTCCTGATGTTACAAGCGTTGAATCACTTGCTTGATCGTGAATCACCACGCGTTGAGTGCGACGAGTGAGCCACTTTTGTATCCATCGGAAGTAGTTGCCTCGTATTCTATGCGCTTCCACTTTGGCCATGAGGAAACTTTGTCGAAGGCTTTTTGAAAGTCTAGATATACAAGATCTACGGCTTCTTTACGGTCGTGTATGCGGTTAACTTCTCCAAAGCAGTCGAAGAGATTTGTAAGGCAGCTACGTTTTTCTCTGAAACCGTGCTGCATGTCATTAATAAGATTTTGGTCATTAAGGTGCTTTGTTATACGGACTTTAAGTAGTCCTTCTATTGTTTTGCTGATGACAGATGTTAGACTGATTGGACGACAATTATTAGGTATTTGTTTGTTCCCCTTTTTGAAAATAGGAGGGACATTTGCCCGCTTCCAATCGTCTGGAACTATTCCAGTTTTAAGAGATCGATTGAAGATGTTTGTTAGAGGTTCGCTTATTATTTCGGCTGTTTCTTTGAGTATCCGAGGATTAAATCCATCGGGTTCGGTTGACTTATATTGGTTTAAAATGCTGAGCGGTTCTTTTACCTCTTCTACTGTAAATACGCCATCTGACAGGATTTCGTAAATGTTTAAAGCATGAGGTTGTGGGATTTCAGTTAAGTCTTCGTGAGTGAACACAGACGTAAAGTATGTATTAAGAATTTTGGCTTTGCTTTTGTTGTTCGTTTGCGTTGGGCCCTTAGAATCAATCAGTGGTCCAATAGTGTCTCTTTTGAGTCATCTGTCGTTCACATATTTGCAGAAGCTTTTCGGGTTAGTTTTAGCTTGTGCTGCAACTGTAATTTCTTTATTTCATTTTGTAGGTTTTATCGATTTGCTAACAGCCCTACAGGCGTGGATATGTTCTTGACGATGGGGTTCTGTTTGACATCGTTTGAGTCTTCTGTACGAATGTTGTCTTGCATTGATGAGGCGTTTAATCTCTTGTGAGAACCAAGGAGGGTTATTGGTTAGCCTGATTCGCTTTCTAGGGATATGGTGTTCTGTAGCGGTTGCAATCTTATCTGTGAGTATCTTGTAGCATTCCTCGGCGTTTTTATTGCTCATGAGTACTTCCTAGTTATGGCTTCCAAGCTCTTCTTTCATTAGTTTGAAGTTTGCCCGTTTGTAGTCAAGGCCTTGTTTGTGTTGAGTCCTTGTGTTAGGGTCTTGTACTTCGAGCGAGAAGTCTATCATCTGGTGGTCACCGATCTTGTCCGTAACTTCTAAGTCGTTTATACTGAGGTCATTAGTCGTCATGACGAGGTCAAGAATGTTGTTTCCTCAAGTTGGATCGTTGCATGCTGCTGCAGGGAATTTGCATTCATCAGACCAATAAGTTTTGAGCCGGGTGTTTGACTTTGGCGAGTAGTCCAGTTTATGTGGGGCAAGTTGAAGTCTCCCATAATTAGTGTTTCGTGAGGAGTACTAAGAATAATATCTAAGCAATCATAGAATTCGTCATCTTCAATTGCCGTGCAGGTTGGGTTCCTATACACGAGCACAATTTTGATAGTTTGTCCTGGATGTGGTTGGATATTGAGATGTATTTCCGATTTTTCAGTTGCTTGCTTAGTTTTGGTTTGTGGTTGCAGATTTTCTTTGATGTAGATAAGGGAACCACCATCTCTGTTGCTGTGTGACGGTTTGTGGACACTATGCAAAACGTATCCTTTTATTGAGACTTCCGCTGGGAGATGTCTTCCATTGAGATCTAGCCATGTTTCACTGACAGCTATGATGTCATGTGACAACGTTGACCCAATGGCTTGAAGTTCCGGCATTTTTGGTACGAGGCTTTGTACGTTGCCAACCAGTATCTTCAGTAGTCCTAGTCTATAATCGTGCTGTGATAATGCGGTTTACTCAGGTTATCCCAATGGACGTGGTCAGGCTGCCGATAGTTTTGTGACTTTGCAAGTGTTTCTTGCAGCGCCAGAGATGTCTACCTCAGAGGTGAGGTTAAGCGATACCGATTTATCGGGAGAGCTGTTCGTTTTTTGGCTGCTTCAGCTGTTCGTTTTTTGGCTTGTTCGTGTTGGGTGCGCTCTTCTTTCTTCTTCCATGTTGGATAGCGTGGTAGAGTACGTTATGTGATCGTAGTTCGTACGGACAAGAACGTGTTATAATCAAACTCTTTACTGCTTTCCTGTGTCTTCGAGGATCATTTAGTTCTGTGTAGGTCAAATTACAGTTGTCCGAATTTTTTTTGCTTTGCCTTGTTGATGCTCTGGATATATTTTCAATATGCCTGTCAATATGCCAATATTATCATATATAACTAAATTTAGTAATATTTTAGAGTTAATTTTTATACTTATTTCACGCCACTTACGACTAGTATTTAAAGTAAAAATTTAATCTTAGTCGTGACTTCAAAATGTAACTCTCGTCTATAGAAGATCATAGTCAACCACGAGTCTTAAGGCTAATTGTCCGTCAGTTCTCTCGCAACCATTATTCAGTGAGCAACAATGCTATTCGCGCTTTCAGTCTCTCTGACGGGTAAGTTTTCTATTGACAATGTGTTAGGGAGTTTTGTGTTTCACTTACCTACCAGATACTCCTTGAACTTGTCATTTTAGCTTAGCATAGATATTCCTCTGTAGGCTTAACTGATCGTTTAATTCCTGTGATTTCTTTCACTAATTCGACAGAATTCTCGTCGTATATCATTCCAAAATGCAGCAAGTAATTTACTTACTGCCCGCAGTATTCGTATTATATTCGTATTGTTTCGATTTGATTTTACCACCCAGTTTATAATTCAAAATGTATTATTAGGAGTTTCTTTTGTATAGCTTTACACAATAGTTCTAAAGAAAATATTCTTTTATGAAGCAGTGCGTTAGTTGACAGCTAGATTGTATTGCACAATCTCATTTCAGTGTGGTCAGGTTTCATTCAAATGATTTAAATTGTGTTTGAAGAAGTTGTGGTGTAGCATCTTTTGAATAATAACTATTGCATCAGGCAGCATACAATATCACTGTTGCATTTCGTGTCACTCAAGTCTCAACTTTCGATTATTTATGACGGGCATTTTAAAAGACCGACTAGCCATTTTGATACGGTTATAAAATTTCATGGCATCGGGGAGAAGCTGCCTATCGACATCTCGTTTTGTGTTCCCTGTAGCAACCAAATTAGGTACGAGGCTTTAGTGCTTTACTAAACAGTTGTCTTATAATGTTGTTTCGTGATATTGATTCTTTTGCTAAATTTTGTATTCATTTCGAGTTACTTATTAGTCCTTCTCTGGATAAGTTTCAGTTTTACGAATTTCAATATTTCAGTTTTGGTCTTCGATCTGGACCCCAAATTCTGCTCTGATTTTGATCGTGTTCAATAATAAATCTGAAATCTACGAAGATCTTATCACTTCCCTCGAAGAACTCCCACAAAACCAAAACTACAGAAAAATATTCGTTCCTCAAAGTGGAATTCCTCGTTCCTAAATTGGTTACCTGTGCGAAGAAATATCCTCCTTCAAAACATTCCTATGAAGCTCAAGAAATAACTCCTGAGAAGAAGTATTCTCCTTCGAAATATCCATATCAACCTCAAGAAACATTCTCCTGCAAAACATTCATATCCAGCTCGAAAAACAGCCCCAACTAAAGTATGCGGCCCCACCGAAGAACAACGACTGCATTGAAGAACATTCTACTGTGAAACTCTACCCTCCTTCAGTCAGCGGTTGAAAGCTATAAAATGATTAGGGAAATTCATTCGAAACCCCACATCTACGCGTCAAAGGAAACCGACCATGAGCAACTCACCGCATACCAAGACGCTTCCAGTCAAGCCGTCGTCTCATAGAAAACAGTTCCTGACTTCTTCTTCAACGTTCTAGGGGAAGTAAACTAATTCTAATAACTTTTACCGTACTGTGTATTTCGTGTCTACATTCTGTACCTTTCCCCTACTGCTCTGTTTACTCCTCTTTCTATTGAGATACTTTTCCTATTCTCGTCATTTTTTTTTCGCTAGATCTCCTATTGCCTATACGTCATTTTGTTAGATTGTTTCGAACCAGACGGACGATCACAATAGATTCCGATGAAGCAGTTGAAGCTAACGCTAACGCAGTGAACAACAAACCTGTATTCAAAAATGCACTCCCTGTTAGATGGTTTACAATTCTAGGCAGTCAATTTACAGCATTTAACATAACCGTTTCTAGTACTAAATTTCATCATGCTTATAGTAGCCTCCCCATGGAAGTTACAAACAGGGTCAATAATAGAATTATACGAGAATTGTCCTACGAAGGATTGAAAGACGCTGTTATCAAGGCGTATGTTAGGTCCGCTCCGGAACGTTTTGACTTAGAGTCACAGAATAACGTAATGTGTGGAAAACCATCGGCTTACTTAAGCGATCTGAGAAACATTGTTACAGAGAGTAGTTTAGGAGTAAGGAGTTCCTAAAAATTATATTCATAAAAGAGCTTCCGAAATCAATCCGCCTCCTCATTTCAGGGCACCCTCCTATGCCTCTAGAAGACCTAGCAAATATAGCCGACACTTTACTAGCGTATGCACAGCCTACTAGAGTATCACAAGTGCAACCCTATAACGCAGTGTTTCTCAAACTTTTGTAACTCGCGGCACATTTATCAACCATTGAAAATGTCGCGGCACACATACCGCAAACGTACTGTGAACTAGGGAAAATTATTATACTACTCGTATAGCATTATTTTTTAAAAGATCTAAGCCTCAAAGGGAAAAATTTTAAATAGGAATACCAAAACTTACCTTTTACTTTGGTTTAAAATTTTTAGTGCTGGTTGTTTCCACTTGCTGTTATGAGTGTGAAACGTGTGCTTGGTGCTGTTTTGCAACCTCCTCAATGCTTGGGCGTACATGGGATAAGCACACTCGCATTTCTTCCTCAGTGGAGCATAGTCTTTCTCTCTTTTTAATTTTTATATTGTACAATGTAGAGAACCCTAATTCACACAGATAAGAATAGGAAAATTGCAAGAGGACTGCCAGAGCTTCATCTGATAAGGCTGGATATTTTTTTGGGGAAATCCAAAAGGTATCGATAGGGACCGCAGAATGTTTTATTTTCAGGCTGTGGTCACTTGAAATACTTGCTAATTCTTCTTCTTCATGTAATTGAAGTTCTACATTATGAGGAAAATCAATGAATGGATTTCGAATCCAGTCGTACTTCTCTGTGTTCAATGACGGAAAATAATGGTTAATGATTTCTTCGAGTGCAGACGAATTTTTTACTATGATAGGGATCATTTTCTTTTTGCAGTAGCTACGCATTGTAGGGAACATCTCAGTTTCACCTTTCTCGACTCTGACTTTCCAAATATCAATTTTCTTTGTGAGAGCTACCAATTTATCCGTTGAGGTGAGGATATTTTCATTTCGGCCTTGCATGCTACTGTTAACGGTATTAAGATGACAGAATATATCGGTCGCATATTCCATTTTAGACATCAAAAAATTACATTTGAGATAATTACAAAATCGTCCAATCTTGTCTTTTTCAAAAAATGGAATCAATTCCTTGTGTAAATCATAAACAGGAGCTAAGACTTCATCTTTCGATAGCCATCGAACTTCGGTATGCATTAGTAAGCGAACATGATTAGAATCCACGTCTTCGCACAATGCTTCAAACACCCTCGACTTCAATAGGTTACTTTTAATGTAATTGACTATTTTAATAACTTGCTGCAACACCTCCTTCAAATCTTCCTGTGATACTTTTGACACTAGAACTTCTCGATGTAAAAAGCAATGTGTACGGATGACTTCTTAATTTTCTTTCTGTACTAGTGAAGCGATGCCTTTAATACTGCCAACCATACGTGGTGCTCCATCAGTGCAAATACTAATGCAAGACTTCCAGCTCAAATTCAATTTTTCAAGATAGCTTGTCACAACATCAAAAATATCCTGATCTTTACAAGTTGTTTGCATCTCCTTACAACACAAAAACTGATTGCTGATTTCATCTCCATGAATGAAACGAACAAATACAAGCAACTGAGCACTGTTGCTTGTGTCAGTCGATTCATCAACTATTAAGGCAAATTTTGATACTTTCATTAAGCTCTGTACTTTAGTTTCAATATTCGTTGATAAATCTGAAATTCTCCTTCTTATTGCGTCATTTGATAGCGGTATTTTGTTTATTTCAGTCACAGCTTTTTCTCCTAACATGCATTTAACCATCTTTTTACAAGCGAGCAAAATAACTGACTTAGCAAGAGTATGAGGTTTAGATTTCACTGCCATCAGTTCTGCCACTTCGATGGAAGCAAGGTAAGCTCTTTCTGATATGTTCAAAGTTTTTTTGAAAAGATTTTGTTGCTTTGTTGGCCGATCTAACAATCTTTGAAAATAGTTAACATCTTTATTTTTGAGATAGGAATGTTTAGAAGTGAAATGTCTTTCTAATTTACTTGGCACTATCGATTCATTGGACAACGTATCACCACAAACAACACATAATGGACTTGGGCGCTCAACTGATCTAGTCCTAGAAAATCCTAACTGCAAATATTAATCCTTGTATCTTCGGTCATGGTGAACTTTACCTTTTTTTGCATTAGAGTTGACGGGTTTTGTCATTTGCTTGCTGTTAGTGGATTCACAATCGTCACTTAGTACTTTTCTTTTCATGAACATATGCATTGTTATTGAGAGAGGAAGTTGTATTATAAAACTGTTAACACACACTGTCAGTCACGTATTCCATAACAGGCAGTGATAAACTAATTAGGTGGCAGCACAATGGTAGCAGTCACGCCGCTGTGCTAGCTCTCAAATTGTTTCGTTCAGCTTTAAAAAATGGTGGAAGAAACATTGAAAAATTTTCGAACTTGCGATATTCATAATATATTGCTTATATGAAGATAAAAGCACTTCGTTGACTTGATTTATCGTCTAATTCCCCTCAATATGAAAGTAAAATGATAGCAAGCAAGTAATCTGAATTTAATCAAAGTTAAACGAAAATTATTTACATGACATGAACGAAAAGCTCGTACATTGAAGTAAATGTAGATCTCTATTTGTTCTCGAGATAAAGGTTATAATTGAATGAGTTTCATATAATTATGATAATAAAGTGCCATTCTGAGATCCACAATGTTTTGCAATAACTACGGTACAATTTAGTGTTCGTGGCACTGCTTGCGGTGCTTTACCTAAACTTTTAACTCACTAAAATTTAACATTTTGAATGATAATTTACATTCTTCGGGATTTGGGAGGAAATTAGTTTAAACTTTATGAAAGGTATACGTAGATTTTTGTGACGTCTTCTCGTTTCGCTGCACACTAAATTTGGTCTCGCGGCACACTAGTGTGCTGCGGCACCGTGTTTGAGAATCACTGCTCTAACGTAAGCCCCAGAGACCAACCACAGTATAGACCAAGCGACCCGTCAAAGAACCGTTACCGCTACGCCGCTAGAGATCAGTCAGAGTCGTAACCCCCTTCCCGTCCCTTTAGATATTGACAACAGTGAGACTTTTCCTACTCTTCATCCCTTTGTCGCTAACCAGCGACCGCAAATCTGCCGTTTTCATTTATAGTACGGAAGACCTGCACGCTCATGTAGACCAAGGTGTCACTATCGCAGTGACACAAGACCCTCGTATAACTCTCAGCCGCACTCAGTTCGATCCCCTATGCCCATGCGTAGATCATCACCCTGCCGCTGTGCGAGAAACTAAAACAGCAGTCCATATCCACTGTGACCGTCGGACTGCCACTTAAACTTAGTGCTAGCATAGGTCACAAATGTACAATTCCCTATCGATACTGGCACCGCCATGTCTATCCTACCTTATTCTGTCAATCTTTCACACCTTTTACGACCATGTGCTCTTTCCCTTTCAACTGCTTCTGGTGCTCCTATGTGTTATGGTGAGGTCAACATAGAAATAGCATTGCGACAACTTAGACAATCTTTCATTTGGTCTTTTGTAGTAGCTGGCATAGTTCAACCTATTTTGGTTGTAGATATTCTAAAAGATCGCTTGCTGATAATTGACTGTAAAATAAAAAAACGCTCATTGACGACTTGACCAATTGCCGTATTCCTCAAGAAACTTCATCCTCCTCCCTAGTAACTTACTCAGTAGGTACCTCCAAAGTGCATCCCCTCATTCGCCCAATCCTGTCTAAATACCCTGTTCTAACAACCCCTTTGCAATTAGCTTCATTGGCTGAGAACTCGGAATCAGTGGTTAAACATCATATTGACACGGGAAATCAATCGTCCGTACATTTTAGAACTAGACCTCTTACTAGTACCAAACTCGAGGCAGCAAAAGTTGAATTTCAGTTCCTATTAAAAGCTGGTATCATCCAGCCATCTAGTTCCCCTTGGGCTTCACCCCTTCACCTTGTTCCTAAAAAGAAACCTCAAAAATGGCGCCCGTGGGGCGACTACCGTTTATTGAATAGCCTCACTAGTAATGATAAATATCCTATCCCGCACCTCACATTCATTACCATGTCTCTACACGATAAACGAATTTTCCCCAAACTAGACCTCAAACGCGCTCACTTGCAAATTTCAGTGGCTGAAGCTGATGTCCTTGAGACTGCCGTCACTAACCCATTCGGACTCTACGAGTACTGCTTTATGCCGTTCGGCCTTGAGAATGATGGTCCTCCCTTCCAGCGTTTCGTTGGCTCCATTTTTGTTGATGCCAAAAACACTTTCATTTACCTCGACGATATACTAATTGCATCAGAGTCAGGAGACAAACACACAGCTGATGTAACCAATGCCCTGTATATGCTTGCTCAGCATTTGACTAATGCTGAGACTAATGCTAAGGGAACTCTGAGACCTTTCTGTAGAGTTCCCTTAGTTTCCTATGTTACGAGGTGAGCACAAATGGTGTTAGACTTCCTGCCGATAGAGTAGCGGTTATTGCCGCTACTCTATCGGCAAAATTCTCACGAACTCCGACGATTGATGGGCATGCTCAATTTTTTCTGACCGATGATTCCTTCATTCGCAAATATTGCAGTTGGGTTGACAGAACTTTTACGAAATCACTCTGCAGCTAAGCAGTTACCTTGGACTGAAGCAGCTGAGCTATCTTTTAGGAACATAAAACAGGCTCTTGCCGACTGTTTGACTCTGTCCTTTTCATCGCCCAAAGCTTTACAGTAGACTATCACATAGTCTTTGACAGCTGTTTATGATTATGCTGTTGGGCTTGCTTCATACCTGGTGGTACTGTAGTTTATGTTCCTAATTGATGGTCATTTATAACCCTTTTCACCGACCACAAACCAATGGTCTCAGCTTGTCATTCAAAAACGATTACTAAATCTGACCGGTAACATGACACCTCTCTTTTCTCTCGGAGTACATCACTGCGGTTGAGTACACTAAAGGTCACAATAATATTGTCGCCGATTCTCTCCCGTCCAGTGTGTGCTACAATCGTGGATGTACTTGACTTGCACAAATTAGCATCGGTGCAAGCTGACGACGACGAGATTCCGTCTTACCAAGACAGCCTCACTCCTTACGAAATCGTTCCAAATTTGAGCTTGTGGTGTGATACTTCCTCATCATCTCCTAGACCTTTTGTTCCCGCAACCTCTCGTGAACCAGTAATTACGGTCCCTCTATAATAGTTCTCACCCTGGTTCAAAAAGCACTGCCAAACTTTTAAAACAACAATACTTTTGGCACAATATTGATAAAGACGTTCACTCGGTTGACAAGTACTGTATTAATTGTCAACGAGCCAAAATTATTTGGCACACTAAGTTGCCAGTTTCACCTATCGCCCCCAATCAGATAGTTTCCATCCGGTGCATATAGACACGGTAGGCCATTAACGCCTGCTTCATTGCCAACTCTTGTCTACCCTTTGCCATTCCGTTATATTTTGACTTGTATTGATCGTGCTTCTAGGTGGTCCGAAGCTGTACCTCTAGTAGATACCTCGGCTTCATCGATTGCCATTGTTTTCATGTCTAGATGGATATTTAGGTTTGGCATTCCCTTGGAAGTAGTCACAGATAGAGATGCACAATTTGAAATCAAACTTTTCTCCAACCTTTCTTCTCTCTTAGGATTTCACCAGGTGCGTGCAACTAGTTATTACTTTAAGTCTAATGGTCTTGTTGAACGGTTGCACAGAACTCTTAAAACAGCCATCATGTCGCGTCAGCAAAATTGGCTTCATTCCCTCCCCATCGTTCATTTAGGTTTACGTATGACTCCTAACGTTGCTGAATTTTCAACTTTCACTGCCGTAACTGGTAGTGTAAGACTACGTCACCAGAGCTCCTTTGGACTTTCCTGTCGGAGATCCAAGCTATTGACTTCCGTCAGTGTTCAAAAGGCACGTACCTCTACTCTCCGCCTTATTTTTCTCCTGATTTGAAAACTTGTGATGAGGTGTGAATTCGTGTTGACTGTGTTCGTAAAAGTCTCAAAGCTCTTTACATTGGCTCATTTGAAGTACTTAGGCGATCACCTGAGACTTTCACTCTTAACACGTTACGTCCGATTACCTGACTGGTCTAAATCTTCACTTTGTACGCATAGTCACTAGCAGGATCTGAAAAAATTACAGAACCTAACCTAAGTGGTCCACATACGTACCACTTCGGAGTTAACGTGTTAAGCTTCCCCAGAGAGACTATTACGGTCTCCATCGATATACTAACGCCCGCTTATGTTACTCCCACTATTAAGTAGTTACCTAGCCCTGCCGTTTCACCTGCTAACCCTACAGTTTTACCTGGTAACCCTATAGTTTCACCTGCCAACCCTACAGTTTCACCTACTAACCCTACGGTTTCACCTGCTTCTCTTAATATTTCACCTCCTACCGCAGCACACTTTAACTCGTCGCTCCCTGTTCCATCACCTGCCGCTTTATCGTCACCCTAAGACACTGCACGTAACCTACCCTCTACGGTCACTTGCTCAGATCGTACAGTTCGCTTCAAATCTCTTCCTCATTTCTATTATTTCCATGACTTTTGAACGCTCTGCTTCTGGGGGGGTATTCCTGTTGTGCCGCTAAAATATCATGATTACTTAAGTATAAAATATATCTAAATTTAGTAATATTTTAGTGCTAATTTTTATACTTATTCCAGTCCACTTGCGACTAGTATTTCAAAGTGAAAAATTTAATTGTAATCGTGACTTCAAATTGTAACTCTCGCCTATAGAACATCATAGTCAACCACGAGTCTTAAGGCTAAGTACCTGTCAGTTCTCTTGCAACCATTATTCAGTGAGCAACAATGCTATTCGCTCTTTCAGTCTCCCTGACGGGTTTCAGTTTACTGATCTCAAGTTTGCGGGCTCAGTTCTGAATTTTCGCTCATGATCTTGGCTCTAACCTCTGCTCGTATTTTGATAGTGTTCAATAATAAACCTGCGGTCTACGACTACGATCGTATCACTGCCCTTGAAGAACCCCCACAAAACGACTGCTACAGAACAATACAATAGTCCATCAAGAATTATGTTACTAATAGCTATGATCCAATGCCATTAATCAAATAGCATTCATTCAATAGCATTAATTAAAGGGCACTCATCCAGTAGCATTAATTTAATTGTATTCATTTAATGGCATTTATCCTATGGCATTTATAAACCATCATTCAGCAAATGGTAATGTTCAAATTGCAAGATCATGATCAATACGGAATTGTAAACAATTAGAAACACAGCAATCGTATAAAAAATTGTATTTAATGTTTACATATTCTACAAGTTTGAGAGAAACAAAGAAAGACGTGGTCTATTTGACTATTGAATTCAAAAAGTGAAAATGATCTATTTGTATAGTTTAGTTTCATATACATTAGTTACATAAAATATTTGTAATGTTTAATTCAATTACAGAAGATAGACTCTTTGTGCTATTCATTTCAACGATAGAATTTGGACTAATCAGACTTCGATTACAGTCAAACCTAGTTATATCATCCTTTGAGTGAATAATCGGGGTGCATGAATAGTCACACAACTCGCCCATGAAAAATTAACCCATGCAAGCTTACTACACAGGTGCTGCTTCAAACACAAATTTATTTCACATAAATAGTCACACAACTCTCACTTGTAATACTCCTCTGATTTATGATTGGAAAATGATGCAACATAAGACTATCCTTCCAGGCAGCAGTGCAGTTTCAAAGTTTACAGAGGAACAGCTGTCTCACGAGTCCGTCAGGTTTGACCTCGACTCGCTGCTGCTCTAACCAGATACATCTGGTGGTAGCGAGTTGACACTTCCTTGAGATGCTCCAAGTGCTCTTTGATAAACAGCACTTGTTTTACAATCAGCAGAGCAACCTTCCCATAACTTGTCCTCTGCTTCCGCATGCGCTAAAGGGGTCTCAGCACAGCCCTCCTCTACTTCTCTCATGCAAGTAAGGGTAGGAAAGGCTCTACTCAATCTAACCTGCGTGAGACAACTTGTGTAATTCATACATACAATCATATTACAACATAGAGCAAACAAGTTTTCATTAACAAGTGTATAATCAAACGAATAAAGTGTAAAAATACAAGTATATAGCAGCGTTTTTTCGGTAGGAGAAAAACAATATCCCTATCTTTGAATATTATTTTTCTTATGAATCTTCTGAATAGTAAACAAAAATCACTAATAAACAGAGCTATCAAACAAAAAACTATCATCAAGTTCTACTCAGATCTCATCAAAGATATAAAGTTACATTTATGTAATAAATTGAAAATTAATTAAGGGAAAAGGAAATAAAATCTACCTGAATAGATTTTTCAAGCTGAGTAGTACATGTTAACTTTATAAATGTGTATATTTTTTATCACATCTTTTATGGACAGTGAAATTATTGAATAAAACGTCATCCATTAAGGCAAGGCCTTCAAATAGCGCAAAAAGCATAGTTATTTTAGCTTCTTAACAGAAGTACGTTGGTGCCAGCAGTAGCCAAAACTTTCAGAGCAGAAGATCAAGTCAGGCAAGACTGGCATCAAAACATTTACGGTAAATTTCAATTTTCACATCAATGCCAACATCCTCATGGACATAAAGATTTAAATGAGATGTGCATAGCAGCAACGATTCTTAATACTAGCAAAGATAGAGACGATAAGTTTGTTAAGCAGAGAGAACCAGAGATATATTTCTGTGGAAATCAAATGTGCTGAACCCACTACAGAAAGTGCATGACCATGAAGCTGGGAGAAACTGCTAGACTTTTGTAATGAACACAGCTGAGCAGCAAAAGTCCAGTAAACTTAATGAAGGATTTTGAGTCGATATTGATTACATAGCTTATGAAAGTGGGTAGCAAGTACTAGTTAATGTTGTCGTACCGATTAGTTTCTTGTCCAATGGGGCAACAATTTAATTGTATTATGACTACCATGGAGGGCTTCGCACGATGAATTTATGCACACGAGTAAAAATTAATTTAACTGTAGAAGTAACCTAAATTTGACGTGCAATTTTGATGCTCCATACATGACAGCCCTTTTACTATCTACGTTTGGGGGTGAAGAATGTAACAGGGAATTGACAAAAAATAAAACCAGTTAGGAACAAAAAGTAAACGTGAAACCCATGACATTCTAGTAAAACTTTAGTTGTCAAACTAAAAAAACGTATCTTCAAGGATCAGAAACCTAATTAAGAAATCACTCTGCCCAATAATTTCACTATTAGGTTGGAAAAAAGTAATGTCGTTTTTCAATATGATCGCATTACAACCTCCTAAAACTTATACAATTAGTTAATTAAATTGGTGTTGTAATGTTTTAATCAATTTTTCAGATATAATAATTAGTAATATTGAATTAATTTTTAATGGTCTAACTCTCAGGAAATGCATATTAATGAAGGGCATCTGAGACATTGTATGCCCTATGAATACAAAAAGGGCACTTCAGTTGTAGAAGCTACAAGAAACATTCGAACTGTTTATGGGAGAAACGTGTTGAATGATCGAAAATGCCAACGGTGGTTTGCAAAGTTTTCATTTGGCCAAAACCAATTGATCAAGAAGCCATTAGAGACGCTGTTGTGGAGAATCCAAAGTTAACCAGCAGAGAATTGGCCTAACAATTCGATACAACTCACCGCCATAAATTCATGTCTTCATGCACTAGGAAAAATTTCAAAACTTGGACAATAGTTTCCTCACGATTTGAATGATGCTCAATGAAACCAAAGGAGGCTGTGTGAATCTCATGAGTAAAGTGTATACCACTCAACCAAGAACTCTGGATGAGTTAAAACAGAGAATTCAGGATAAAATGCACAGCATCCCAGCTGAGATGTAGCAGCAGTCAATGATAAATCTCAACAGCAGATTTCAAGAATGCATTCGTACAGGAGGACGCCATCTACGGGACGTAATTTTTAAATAATGAAAATTCCATCGCTGTTTCTTAAATGGCATGTTTCAAGGTTTCAATAACTGTGAATGAAATATTTTTCTTCCATCACTCTTGGTTTTATTGGATTGTTAAAGAGTTTCCGTTTTTTATGTCACTCCGTACCTTGCAAACCACTTAAAGTCGAGGCTTCTAATGGTATTCAGTATTAGAATTTACGAGCCTAGGTAGGAAAGTCCTTACTTCTGAAAGTAATATACTATTTCCAAGTGATTCCAAAGAGGAAAAATGATTTTTCTTGCTACTCTATTAGAGACAAAAAGTTTCCCATGTGTAAAAATTCAAGTGTTACCTGTTGATCAAACGTAATTATCATTACGAACCTTTCAACATTTTGCTAGGAAACCAAACTTATTCGAGAAAAACGAACTACTGCAAGTAGAAAAGCAGCTACCTCTATCAAAAAATTAATTAATTAAGGAAAAACTGAACAAATTAAAAACTAATAATTAAACCAAAAAGGAACGGATTTCAAAATAATGAACTAATTCAAGAAAAACGACCTACAGGAATTTAGGATAAATTCACTAATTCGAGATGAACTATTGTGCACCACAGGACATACAAACATGATATTCCACGAGTCACGTAATTAATCTGTACCATGAGTTATATTATTATTGAGTACAGTGAGTTATAGTCATTGTGTGCCACCATTCATATAATGCAATTATGTGAATCAAAAGTAATATCATTATTTTGCACTACACGTTTAATAATTAGGTTACTACGAGTCACATACGAGGTGCAGCAACATAACTTATTTTCAAAAGAGCTTTGAAAGAAGGAAGTTATGTTGCTTTGCCCTACAGTAATTGTAGAATAAGAATAGAATAGAATGAGGCTATAGGAACGAACCTTCTGGCCCATTCTTGGGTCGGATAATTACTTTGATAATTATTCAGTTGTTTTACCCAAGTCCCATGCCGTATTTCTAGCTGCGTCAAACATGTCGGCAGCGGGATTCGAACCCGGGTCTTTCCGCTCGCAAGCAGGTTCGCTCACCAGTCGACCAAGCTGGTGATACCAGTCGACCAAGCTGGTGATACCAGTCGACCAAGCTGGTGATGCCAGTCGACCAAGCTGGTGATACCAGTCGACCAAGCTGGTGATACCAGTCGACCAAGCTGGTGATTTGTAACCACGAGTATGTAATTATTGTGTACCGAGACCCATATCATTGTGCACCTCTGGTCATATAATTCATGTATACCACGAGCGTATAACTGCATACAAAGCGTCATATAGTGAGTTCTACAGGCCAAGGACTTGGTGTAAAGACACACCTTCTGAAGTAGTACAGCTACACCGAAATTTCTGTGTTATTATAACTGGAAATCTCAATCATGATAAACAAGGTGAAAAATGTGTCAGAAAAACGAGCATGATCCTTATTTTCATTGTAAGAAACTTTGAACACAAGTCAGACAGCATAATATTACCATCCTATTGAGTGCTATTCCGGCCAAAGCTGGATTATGCAGGACAACTCTGGTTTCTAAACTACGACAAGACATTAATAAAACGAAGAGAATTGATCGTAACACAACGAAAATTATTCCTGAACTCCGTAATTTTCGTTACGAAAGGCGTCTTTAGCCTCTTGAGCTCGTCCCCCTTGAACAAAAAAGACTGCGAGGACTACTCATTGAGACCCATAAAATCTCAATGGCTCCAACGATATTACCCTGAAAGGGTTTTTCGAAAGAGACGATTAGGCGTGAAGCAGAAATAACAGCCAAAACTTAATAATAGAAAACTTCAGGTTATCCCCTAGTCTTGAACTTCTTTCCAATTGAAATTGTCGGAACCTGAAACCAGCAACCCAAAAATATCGTTCCTGTATTGACTGTGAAGACTTAATTAATTTCTTGACTTTAGACACCACAGGACTTATGTAGCAACTCAAGAATGGACCAAACTACTAGTTTTTTGGCCATATTCTATTCTATTTTATTGTACAAAGCTTAAGTCTTGTAATAATTAGGTACTATGATTCACCCTCTTAGTGTGCACCGAGAGTCATGTACATATAATTTTGCAACCCATGTAATGGTTGCGTATCGCTAGTCATGTGATGATTGTGTATTGTCAGTCATGTAGTAATTCGGTCTTGCAAGTCATATGTGTTGCGTACCGTGAGTCGAATTCAAGTGCACTGCGAGTCATAGAACTATTGTGTCAAGGATCATTTACCGATCGTGTATATGAGTTATTTTACTATTGTTTATTGAGAGGCAGGTAATTATTGTAACAATTATTGATTGAGAGTACAAATTTAACCCTCCTTCTATCTAACTAAGAGTAGGGAAAGTCCATTTGCACAGTAAGTTGGTCGTATGACACTTGATGAAGAGTATGAAAATTTAAAAGCAAGCCAATCTTGACATATGTAAAAACACAAAATGATTTGGGTGCAGCAATCAAGAGGGAGTCTTCCCGGTTGGAAAATATCACTTTAGAAATATATGAAATAAAAAATGATTAAAGGTCGTTGGACCTAAACTACATCAAAACTTATAGACTAATATGGCTTACCAAGTATTATATACTTTTAGAAAATCCAATGATAACATAAAACAAACTCTTCTCGGTATTCAGTTTAAGAAACAGTTCGTTTCAAATATTAAGTGAACAAGAATTGGAAATCCAAGCGCATGTAAGGACATTTGTGTGAACCGGAATGTAAATTTAAAAGTGAAGAAGCTCATTATAAACCAAATTATGCATCAGCCAGCAGGTTCATAAGATTAGCACTGTTTATAAGACGATGATCTGGTCTGAACAAATGGTATACAACTTTCTTATAATTTTTTCCTTAGTTCCTGTACACAACAAAAATAGGTTGACTCAATATACAAAAACATCCAACGTCAAACGTCGGAAACGAGTGGGAAGATGTTAATGTTTATGAAACTGTTAGTTTAATGAAACAGTAAAAGAGGAGTTCATGAAACCAACATCTAGAGCAGTGGTTCCCAAACTATCTTACCTGACGCCCCCTTTTTGCTTCCAGTAGACCCGCACGACCCCAGTGCCTCTTTTTTTCATATGAAATGATTCTTACATTTATTTTTTAGCATTGTTCAGGAAAACATATTTGTTTGTATTACATTTTAATAATGAAAGCCACTCAAACAAATAATACTACATTCCAGTAACTAAAAAGGAAACATTTGGTTCAAAGTGAGCGAAAAAAAAGGTTTGAACAATAGCAAATTGGCAAAAATGAGTTGCAATTTTAAGAAAAAATAATTTGAAAACATGGCATATAATATTTGGAATGACTCATGAGACTAAGGCAAAATTTATGAACTAATTCAGTGAGATGGATGCTGCTGCTTCTTCCTCACAAGATCAGAAATTCTAGGATTGAAGGATGACAGCGCACAACGCAAGTCATTTTCCACATCAAGTTGGTTGCGCTGTTTTGTTTTCAGAACAACAAGAGCTGAAAATCCTGCTTCACAAAGATAAGTAGAAGAAAAGGGAAAAATCCCACGAAGTGCTTCTTTACCTACTTTTGGGTACATGGGGAGATATTTCACCCAAAATTCTTCTAACTTCATTGTTTCAAAGTCCCTTTTCGCGCTGGAGTCACATTTCAAATCGATGGCTTCCTCTTGCAGTGATTCCAGTAACAACTCCACATCAGTGTTAAATGGATTCTGCACCAATGTCCAAAGAGAATTCTCCATTGAGACATCTGGAAAATAGTGCATAAATTCCTCAGCAAGGGAATGCAGATGTGATAAAACCTCTTTTGTCACGTCATACTGCTCAATGTTTCTCTTTTCAGATAAGAGCTCATTCAGATGTGAGAACGATGAAAAGTTCCCAACTTGTACTTTTCGTTTCCAAAGATGAATTTTTTCGGTGAAAGCTCTGATGCTAGTGAGAGCTGAAAGTCTTCCTCTCTGAATGCTTCATACAGTTTGTCTAGTTTCTGCTTCTGCAAGAAAATTTCCACTTCATCTTTCAGCTTGTAAAGACGACTCAGCATGTTTCCCTTGGAAAGTCAGCGGAATTCGGTGAAACAGGAGAGTCTTGTAATCAGTGCCCAAATCTGAGCATAGAGCTGCGAAAAGCTTAGAATTCAAAGAGCTATTCTTTACAAAATTCACCACTTTTATTGCTAAATTCAGTGAACTGCGTAGATTACCAGGCAGAGTTTTGCTTGCTAATGATTGTCTGTGGATAACACAGTGAGTCCCAGTTACAGCAGGATTTTTTCTTTCACCAGCTTCACAAATCCAGA
>VCRD01001047.1:38404-77835 GCA_006783055.1 Trinorchestia longiramus | reverse complement strand
TTTACCCCAGACATTTCTGCAAAGTGAAAATAGCAACAAACTTATAAACTGCACCATGGAACTAAGTAGTTATATGACATACCGTATTGGCATGCACCACACCACACATTCATATAACATAGATCACACAACTGGAAATCATAAATCTGTAACATACCAAAAATATTCTGCACACAACGTGGCTTATATCTTAACAATAATGACAATGAGAACAACTGCGGAAAATACAACGAGAAGAAGCAAACGGAGTAAAACTACACGCACGACAATGCTCAGTAATACTGTGATGTAATGTGTTGATTTGACGAGCGATGTTTTGCATACAGTCGACCTTGGCATAGTTGTGCTCATGTACCTTTGTTTGTTGGATCTTAAATTAGCGATTTTGGCGATGACTGAATTGTGATATGATGGTACGTTTTTGGTGTGATGTAGAGTAGTGCGCGCACGGTGGTTTAGTTTTGTTTACGTGTCGAGAGTTGAGTTTGTGTTTGCAGTGGTTTAGTCTGTTATCGTGTTTTTTGGCATTGTTTTATCATTTCCACTTTTTTATAATAGATTCGCTTCTTTCTGCTGTCTGAGATTTTTATTAACGTTTTTTATTCAGTGAATAGATATGGCGATTGAACCATCAACCCAGCAACATATACAGTACACTTAATTTGTCACACACACTTTTCGCCGCCTATACTGGAATCAACGCACACACTTCACCACATACATTCAAACTAGCAAACAAAACTCACTGCGTATTATTCACATTTCACACTTTCGATCACAACGAGTATTTCACACAATCAACAAGACATTCCATTATGTATCGTTCTACCCTTGCAAATCGTCAAGGTTACAATGTCACTCATACACGTATGTGATCCAGAATTGAAGGGTGAAATAAATCCCTACCGTGGACAAGGGAATATGAGCTCAGGTTGGCGGGGTGGAGTATTGGGAGTTTGTGACGAGTCGCTCAGTGGAGTCAGTGTGGTTGGTATCATTGACTTGTCTAAAACGTGTAAAGAGAACTAGCTTAATGGAAAACGGGTTGGAGTGACTGCTATCATTACACTTTGCATGTATGTAATGACAGATATTTGTTCTTTGAATGATTTTATTATTCTAATTAAACAAATAATTTTGAGCACATGACTTCACGCCCCCCTTGTATCCTCCTCGCGCCCCCCTAGGGGGGTGCGCTCCCTAGTTTGGGAACCACTGATCTAGAGGTTCTAGACTTCTAGACCTTGAGTCTAGTACAATAAATGGTCGACCTTCGATGTGAAACTATCACATGTGTATGTTCGCAGCACGTGTCCTTGAGTTAAGCGTGCATGATAGGTAACTAAGCTTTGATATCATTCTAGCGTAAACGTGGGTGAACATAAATTTTCTCAAGGTGAAAGGGATTTGCAAAAAATAGCTGTCTGTACGAAACTGATGGTTAAGCAAATTAAACCGAATTGTCTTACAGCAGTAGACAATACAAAAACTCAACTTTCAGAATCAGGGGCCCTCTATCTAATAAAAATAAAGGGATTATATCAATGTATAATAAAATTGTGGCATTTAAGTTGTACAGAGTTATTGTATATTTCATTACTATAGTCGTGCTAGTTGGCTTCAGTCAGTAAAGTGTATTGAAATGGAATTTGAGAATCTTTACTCAACTATTGATGAGTTTTTAGTTTTAACTGGTTTTCGATGTAAATTATGACTCTCAAATTGAATTACTGAGAATTCTAGTGACAGAATAATGGTTAAATAACAAGGATTTTTTTACAGTTTTTAATCAAGCGATGCAACATCAGAACAAAACATACCAAAATATGTGCTTCTAAATTTGTAACTTCTTTAGTTTCATAAAAAAGCTCAGCTGATTCCTATATATACTTATTAAATACTAAAAAATTGCAGCTCAACACTATTAATTCAGTGGGGGAGTGTATCATTCTGGGGCAACAAAGTTCCTCAGAAATGATTACTTTTCAAGGATTCTTCACCGGATTTATCCTAACCATACTAATGAGATGCTTTACCCTAGAATCACCCACATAGGAAGTTTGATAGAACAAGACTCATGATGATGTATATTTTTGCTGATAAAAATATCAGTTGCCGCTGGTCATCCAGCAGCGTGATATCAAGATTTGATGCACTCGTAAGGCATTTTTCATTGGGAAATTGAGTTGACCTTTACATCCTGGACACTTGTGGTGATTAAAAATATTTCCTACCAATCTAGCTCAAAATATCACTGCACTTCCACTTCTATTTGGTTTCCTAAATCGACTTCTTAATTGTTGAATACAGTCTAGGGCTCAATCTGCTGACCTCTGTAAGAATGTACGTTCATTGAAAGGAACAGAGAATGAACTCATCATCGGCAATTGGCATACCCATGTCACTGACTCGCTTAAATTTTACGTATATCTTACAACAGTTGTTGAAAAGAAAATACGTTTTCACTGAGCTTTAACGCATAATGGTAGTTCGTCCTGCTTTTAGGTTGAGTGGGAGCAGATGCGATAATTTATTTATTTACGATATGCGGTATTTTCCTCATAATATTTAGCAGCAGCACACTTCTCAACAGAACTCTCTTATTCCATATAGTTCTTTTTCACTCTATGAAAATCGTTGCCGACTGAAATTTTGACGTACCGGAGTGGTCTTATCAAAACCGGAAAGGTTGTGAGCCTGTCACAATCTGTACCTTACAGACTTGATGTCCTCTTGGCTCTGCTGCGATGTCAAAATTATTCATGTGTCCACCACTTAATATTATTATAGTGTAGACTTGTTCATTTCAAGTATTGTTTGAGCTTTTTAGATCTATGTATTTGCAATCATGTATAGTTCTGGAGGCTCTCGCATACTGTCAAACAAGTATTTGCATTCAATTTTTTATTTTATTTTAAACGAGATGGTAATCTATTAGTTATATTGTAGGACCAAACGTAGATTTTGTTGCATTTTTTTAGGTTCAATGGAAATGCTTCCAATTTCCCTATTCATGAATACAAATTAACAAAATAATGCGGTGAAGTAAAATTCACAGGTATGTGATGTAAAACAGAGAATGGAGGAGATAGTGTGAAATAAATGTTTTGTAAAACGAGAATGATGAATAAGAAGTATCACATGCATTACGTACGATAACCGAAACTTCTATAACAAATACAGAGATTAGGAACATCATTTTTGCAGGGTATAAGAAAGATGAAAACAAAATTAATTTTAAAATAATAATTTCTCCATCACCATGCTTACACTTATTGACAGAGGAATAGAAATATGTTTCTCTGTGTCATTTGCAGATCTGAAATTTTTTCACATTTCTATCATCTCAAAATGATAAATATTTTACAAATATTCTTGAATCTCATGCGTAATTTCTCATGGTATTTGTAGCTTTGTAGTGCCTCGAAAATATCGTAATTAATTTAGAATGATCTGGGAGCCGATAGAAAAATATAAGGTATTTTAGTAATATTTTGGAGTTAATCTTTATACTCATTTTACGTCATTTGAAGCTAGTATTTTAAAGTGAAAATTTTAATCGTAGTTACAGCCTCAAATTGTAGGTAACCCTCGTTTATAGAACACCATAGTCAACCACGAGTCTATAGGTTAAGTGCCCGTCAGTTTCCTCGCAACCGTTACCCAGTGAACAGCAATTTTATTCGCGCTTTCAGTCTCTCTGACGGGTAAGTTTTCCATTGACCATGTGTTAGGAAGTATTACGTTGTTACTTACCTACTATACGAGTATATTCCTTAAACTTGTCATTTTAGCCTTGATTCACGTAACTCCAAGAATTATAATTAATCTAATGATAGAATATTTTGTATAATAACTATTGCATCAGCCATCAAAGTCATTGTTTAATTTTGTTTCACTCCGGGTATTTATGACAGGCATACTGAAAGATCGACCAGCCATTTTGATACGGTTATTAAATTTCATGGCCTCGGGTAGAAGCTACATATCCGCATCTCGTTTTTGTATTTCTTTGACTGCCAGTTAATACAGTACGATGCCTTAGTGTTTTACTCAATAGTTGTCTTATAATGTTGTCTCATGATATTAATTCTTCTTGCTAAATTCTGTATTTATTTCGAGTTACTTATGGGTCCTTGATCGGGCAGGTTTCAGTTTCAGGTTTCAGTCTCGGTCTCAATTCAGTATCAGTTCCAGCTTCGGTTTTACGGATTTAAAGTTCTCAGTTTTGGTCTTCGATCTCGGCCCTAATTTCTGTTCTAATTTTGATCGTGTTCATGAATAAATCTGTAAGCTACGAAGACGATCGTATCACTTCCTTCGAAGAATATCACCTATGAAATAACTATTACAGAAAAATAACACGTTCCCTAAAGCTTAACCTACCTGCATTCAAATCATGCAGCAGGAGAACAAAAAACAGTTGACTATCTTACTCAAAATAAAAGTTTCTACGAAAGTCAATCATATACGGAGAATTTTTTAACACCCGTTTACCTTGAAATGACATACTAAGAAATTAGTGCCAAGGGGAACTCTTACATCGATATACCTAAGAAATTTCATTTCCCAACTGTGACTAAAATGTGTAAACTACAATTTATCACAAATTACTTCAATTTTTCTACGTCTCACACAATTTTGATCCAAGCTGCGCTTGGCTGATCTGTATGTTAGAGAACAAGCATTCATAGAGCTAGAAAATGGTTAAAAATTGTTTCAGTGAAATAACTTCACATGGACTAGCTAAGTTGTTTTTTCTTATTTATATATATATATGAGAATAAACATTTGGTCAGTTTATTCAGCAGAAATATTTGATCCGTTTATTCCTTCTGATCATTTCTGCTTTTATTTTGCCTCGTTGACTTGAGTTCAACTTTTTGACTCGATTAAGTCTATCGAATGATGAATTTCATTATCCAAGATGATTGACCACGAATGTAGCAAAATGAAAGAACCAAGATTAATCGCTGATTTATTAGACACTATTTTTCCACAAATAACCAAGAAATGCTTTCATTAATTCCCGTACATTTTATCACAACCATTAACAAATTAGTTGTTTCTATACCAATATCCTATTATAGCCAGGAAGTGATCAGTATTTTCATAACAAATATCTTATAACCAATAAACAGCAGTGCGTCCTTAACCAAGTAATACCGACATCTTCCACGTGTTCGTTGTTTTAGCTAAAAATGCATCGGTGAGGGTCCGGCTAATTTGGGCAAATATGCAACGATGATTACGAGCTGAACTAAATATTTCCCGACTCTGTATTCTGTAGGAGAACTTGATGATCCTCCTAAAATTGGAAAGCTTTTTAAGAATTGGATACATTTCCGATCTGAAACGAACATGCCAAAATATTGTAGGCGATACCAAAACTAAAGATGGCCTGTGTATAAAGACATCGATTAAATAGTAATGGAGATAACCAGTAGTAAAGATGTAACAAACTAACATTGAAAGTAGAAGAGAGGAACCCAGTAATACCCATAGCTTGGGTTAAAATGAGGATATTTTTTACCCCTATGATACAGGGAGAAAATTGCAAACTGACAATCATATATTTCAAGAGGTCAGCATTATAATCACTATGTTTCACTCCATATACTACATCGTACGCTTATCATTGAGTGGTTAGGTTTGAAGTATATAACAATTGATCGGACATATTTTGGGCTACAATATTTTTAGTTCAACTACATTATGTAGTTCAAATTTATTTGGCACTACAGTAATTTTAGTTGTATTAGTTCATCTCTCAAAGAGCTCTGACTTACATCTCTGCCTGATCTGCATTTGTATATTATCAGAGTTATTTCACCTTTTATCTTCCCCACCAGGTGATAACGATAACGCCAGCACTGCGCATGATGCGCCACTGAGTAAGTAAGCCAGTTATCGATTGTTGAGTGACGATACTTCCACGCTCGTCGTTTAGAAAGAAATTTACCAAAAATCTTTGACATGCAGGCATTCAAAAAGAGGGCACAACTCTGACAAGAATTAAAAGGCACTTCTGCAGAGTGCTTCAACAGAACTGTCATGTATTTTGCAGCTAAAGTAATTGAACGTGTTACGCAGAGTGAATACCAAACGTTTACTATTTAAGTCATTATATTCACAGTGCTGTGTGTTACAAACTCTGATACGACAGTGTAGTTGGCACGGTCTAGTATGCTAAGGGAGTCTTCCAGGAGACTATGGAACTGTCGGCGATAGAAAGGAATTTAATCAGGTGGAATGAATTGGGTTCTTGTGGAATCTTTATTCGTATGTAGTAAATTCATCATGCTAGTTGTTTATGTACTAAAATATTTATCATAAAACTATTATTCCCACAAATTTTATGTTTAAAGTTTTTTGTAGGGTTATGTAGCATTTACTTGACATATGCCTGCAATTATCTAAATTGCACTATCAGCTTATGGTCAAAAAGCCAAATGCCTTTTTTGTTTCTGAGAAATGTTTCGCTAGAGTTGAAAAAATAATTGACATGCTGACGTTTTTACTTCATGTAATAACAATTAGCGCTGCCAATAAATCTGTGCATCATTCAAACCAAGGAACCTAGAGATTCATTCGATCGAAGGTAACTTCCAGCAAGAAATTACGCAACAAGAAAATAAATACTTGCTCCTCTTTAGAGCTGTAGAAGTGCGTACCTACGAGACTGATAAAGATGTAGGCGTGATTTGACAGCTTTTATTGACGAGCGTTGGACTGAACTGAAAAGATTCTTATAGAGTTTGCTAGCTGTGTGACGAGTTTTGAGAAAACAAATTGATTTATAAATTTGTCTTTTGTGAAAGAGGAAGATGAAATAGTTGAGGGTGTTGTTATTAAGAATAATATGACGAAGAGTTTAATAAAATGAGCAGAAGGTACGAGTAAGTTGTTTAGAGTAGTGTGCAAATCAAAATACAAAAAAATGTCCAGCATACACAACAAAAGAGAGATGAGTAGTGGATGGAGCATACGCAGACCATGCGTTACGATGAATGAGATGAGTAACGATCATTTGCTGCGTTAGATGTCTATTAAGAAGAAAGTGACTCTTATGTCTCATTATATGGTTTAATTGAGATCTAGAATTGCCCGTAGGGGAAACAAGCAAGGAAACAAGTAAATAAAGAAATTGATGCAAGTGGATAAGTTGAGTGATATCAGAATTTAAAAAGACACGAAGAGAAATTGTAGGAACATTGCGAGCTAGGTCGTGGAAATGGGAGTGTATGTGAAGAATGAATGGAAAAATTTAAATTGACCGAATATAGAGGACTGCATATTACGTTCTGTGAGGCTGATGGACGAAGAAATATGAAAAAGCTTTAGTAGTAATAGAAGAGGAGCTAAGAATGAGGTGACTGCCTCAGAAACAGCAGTTCATCGGAGTTAACATGAGTGCCTTTAGAGAATAATTTTCAGGACAACTGAACGAACTAGAAAACTCATAAGAATTGAAGAGGTAAGTGCGAGAGGAGAGTTAGAAAAGATTCAAGCATCAACAAAGTAAACGGCATGGTACTATCAAAATATAAGGTTATGCGAAGTTATTGCCTGGTTGAATTTTTGACAAGCTATTGAGTATGAAGAATGAAATGTAAGCAGACAAAGCAAAAGGTGGATATGCAGCAACCTCTGATAAGGGAATTGATTGAAGCCGCGATAATAGGAGATGATGTGAGGTGGCACTCAAGATAACGCATAAGTGGCGCATAAAAGTTGGTTGTTTGAGAATGTAGCGCATCAAGAATAAGCTGAGTGGTCATTTTTAACCTTGCTACCGAAGACCCATTTCATCAGGCGACGATTTCGTAAAAAGACTAAAATAGAAGTGAAGAAGGAGGAGTAAGGAAGTAAAGGAATCAGTAGTTCTGCTGCCCTCAGCATCTGTTAACTACTATCTCTATTGCCTCCTATAAATCTACATGGGAAGAATGAAATGATATGAGAAAGAGTGGCACTCGCTCACAGATATCACTTTTTATGTACAGGTACAAGAACTTGTATTTTTACACAAGAAAGCTTTTTTCCACATGAGGAAGATTCGATGAATCTTAGAATCGTTTATTTTTCTCTTACTATCTGTAGTCACAAATTTTGAATCAGGTGGTATGAAGGCTATAGTTAAGCTAGAGACTACGACTATTGTTACGTAGGAAATTGTGTATACATATACAGTATGTTCTTTTTTGTTTCTCTGTCTAAAGATGTGATCAAGTCTTGATTCAGTAGTTTAGAGTGAATGTATATTTCCCATTAAGTACCGGTCTATGCGATTTTTGAATGTGTTCAATGTACCATCAAAGACGATATTATCAGGCTGTGAGTTTCTGACGCTGAAAATTTTAGCGGGAAATTTTGAGTTGTTATGCGTGAAATGTATTTGAACGGCAAATAATCGAATCTGTCAAAGATGTTAGAAAACATTTAGTTGATGAAAACACAATCCGTGTTCGTTAATTTATTTTGTTCTCCAAGTAATTCTGTATATTTCATTTCTAAAATAAACAGCGATATTGTGATAGTGTAAACGGTCTGGGATGTTTTAATTCATGCTTTGAAAATAAATGCGGTCATTATAAAGCTCAGAAAGCTGAAATAAGCGATATCAGTAGGATAGACATCAGGAGAATGGAAATGTGTTGCAAAATCTCATACTTCAAATTTTGTTTTTGACCGTGGTTTCGGCAGTGTCAACACCTGCTTTGTAGGGGAACAAAATTTACTCGTCTGCATTCACTAGTCTGGTTGCTTCTTATTTCCATATTTTCATGCATGCAATGAATCACTGGGCATGATGATGTTGGTCTTACAGTGTTATCATATTGTAAAATGATAATGCTGCTAAAAAACTGATATAACTGCTAATTAAAATTGGTAAATTTCAAATGTAACAACCTGATGAATTTAGGACTTGACTTCTTAAAAACATTATTATTACTTTCAGGCCGGTATAATATGTTCAACACATGTATAATTTCATCTCTGCCAAAAAAAAAATTTTCGGAGGAATACTTTGAAAGAATTACGGTATTTTTTGGTCTCTATTAGGTAACCACGTCATCTTAGTTCAAGAGAGATAAGTTCAAGCTGTTGAGACGTCTTTTGTATCTGAGTTTATACAGTTTCATAAATAATTTCATTGTTTTAAGTTCAATTCTCTCTATTTTGTTAATGCTTGCTAGCAGGACTGGAACCCAGAGTTGCAACGCATAGTTCAAATGGTGAAGTTATCGCTATAGAGAGAAGTAACATCACGTTGTTTGACTTCTACTCATAGTACCTTGATATTAGATCTAGAAACCTTCTAATGTTTATAACGATTTTTTCTTCTTGCTTATCGCGCGGCCATCTTTGGTAACAGTCCTGTCAAGCTCTTTTCTTCCTCTATTGTTTCAATAGGTACGTCGTTCATTTTAAGTTGGGAAGGCCTGTTATTAGCCCGAATGGGTGCCACTAGGCGATTGCCTATGTTGAAGCACATTAGTCAGATTTCACTCGATGCGAATGGTCGGTTCTTGTTTGTTGGAACAGTTACTCTGTCACCCTCAGTGAAGTCTTTATGGCAGACATTCCAATGATCTGTGAACTTGTTTATTAAACTCACGATTTTGAGCTAAAGGACTTAATCTAGATGATGAAAAGTAATAGGCGTAAAACCCTCAGAAAAAAACAGAAACATGATGAACATAGTCTAAATTGATCATAAATTCTTCCTCGTTGAGTACGATCAGTAAGCCAGCTTCGCTCTATTTTAAATAGCTGTTTTGTATGTTGTGGGCATCCCCTTTGACCATCATTCGTTTGTGAGGACCTTACTCAAAAGTTTGTTAAAAGTCAAGCTATATTTCGTACTTTTATAAATGCAGTTGACTTTTTCCAAAAAATTGAGAAGGTTTATGAAACAACTATTATTTTCCCGTAGCCAGTAATTTCACAACTTAGCTTATTCAAAAGTAGTTAATTAGGAAGTGTGAATATTTGACTATAATTAGAAGTTGGCAATTGCGATCGTCTTGAATAGGTTAATTTGGCATTCGTGTTAGGAAATTAAAGGGATTTTTTTTCATTTGTGCTATCTGCTCGTTTTCGTTACAAATTTAAAATCTGGGACTTACTATAGACTATAGATGTCTATGAGTACACATCCATTTCGTCATTTATGCATCCCGTGTAATTCATCAGTTGTGAATGAGAAACGTCTTCCTAATTTTGATTTAGTATTATACTGAGATTTTGAAAATTATTAACTACTGATAAAATAATGTACAACGACATAAAACACATAAATGTGTATAGAAGCGATACGATGTTCAAAGCCAAGAGCGTGAAGTAACTGAACAATTTAGGTGCAACTGGCACAGAACTTAGGCCTAGATCCAATGCTCTGACTGAAGTTAGGTGGAAGAAGCTCATACGGTAGACATCTTGGGCGGTGAATGATACGCCTGCTGTCTCGGTTCCATTCCATTGCAAACGAATTTATTTATTGTAAATTGCGTCCACGGATTTCTTCACAAGAGAGAATTTTATGAATCAGAACCGCAACCCGATACACTCCATAAAATTATTTTCAAGAAAACATTCTAATTACATCGTTCACAAATTATAACATAAAGGGACAATTTAAAATAAACGATTGGCCTAAAAGAGATGTTTAAATTCTTGGAAAGAACAATGTTACGGTTAGACTTCTAGTTGACCTCACTGATGATCTGCTTTCATCACTATACGTCAAACTGGGTTTTATGAAAAATTTGGTCAAGGCCATGGACAAAACTAGTAAAGGGTTTTTGAACTTGGGAAAAAATTCCAAAACTAAGTGATGGCAAACAAATAAGGGATCTTTGGTAGTCCACAGATCAAAACGCTACTGAATGATAGTGTCTTCTAAGAAAAACTGAATATGATGGAGCGCTCTCCATGGTAATCATTCATGTCTGTGATTCAGGGTTTTCTGGGGATTCTCTAAGAAGAAAACAACCATTAGCTCATTCAAGATCTTCTCAAAAAGTATGAAAATCTCGGCTGCCGAATGTCTTTAACGATCCATTTCTTCCACTTGCATCTCAGATTATTAGACAGGGAATTATCTTACTGTAGCAATGAAAGTCATTTTACACGAAGCATCCAAGACATGGATTTCAGATATTTTAATAATAAAAGAAGAAATGCTGCCACAGAATTTACACAGGTTCCCTGTAATAAGAAAATAGTGGCATTTGATACGACCTATAACAGCTACTATTAAGAAATAACAATGTTAGCCTTTGAAATAAGAACAACAGCTCTAAAAGTAATGAAACTTTTCCCAAAAAATTGATTAAATTAATAGTATAAGCATACCTTAACAGTCGACCAAATATTAGAGCTGTTGTAAAGAAGCACCAGGCTCAAGTTTGACACGAAAATCTTTAATTCTTTCATGTGAGTATTATATCCTCTATTCTTCTTTGAATTCTACTTCAAATATTATTTGACATTTGGCTTATTGAAATAGAAAAAGTAAATTACGATCTGAACTTAGGATTTATAATTTCTATATTTTACTTATAACCGATGCACGAAATAATAAAATTCTACTTGTACTTTCTTGTTCAAATCTGTATTGAAAATATATAAAGGTTCAAGTGTTAAGTAGAAAAGGGCATTAGCAATAGAAGTATAATTTTTTTCCGACAGATGTGCTGCCAACAATTGAGAACTTGATAGTGTGCCACGGCTCGAAATAGGTTGGAAGCCACTGCTCAATATTGGGGCAGGGGTGCATTAATACTGATGTGAGATCATTTTTAGTATTGATGAGAGATCATTTTCGTGTGAAGATTAAATTCAGTAGTTATCAACTTAGGCAAAAAAATTTGTATCCTGGCATACTTTCAAGGATTTGCATTGGGTTCCTGAGAGCACAATTTCACAAAAAAAAGAAAACGAACAAACATTTACTATGAAAAGGATGGGCATTCTTGAGCATTTTAATATTAAGAAATTTAAATTATGTAATACCTACACGAATAGTAGTTTTTAAGCCTTCACAAGGTAACTTCAGACCTTTAAAATATACCATCACTAATACTGAGTTTTCACAAGTAAAAATGAACTAATATAGCAATCCCTAAACAACCGATATCTTAGATAAAAATTGACATTGTAAAAAATCTACACCTGAGGACAATGCGGACTGGATTCAATATTGTCCTTAAAAATTTCACTGTAATTCACACGGAATTCTTTAAGAAATGGTCATCAGCAGAGTAATTGAGAACAAAATTGAAGTAAGTTGCTATTATAATCACAGTCACTGAATTATCAGTGGTCTCCTATAGTAAGGCGTTATTTACACTTGATTTGCCTTAGCAAAACCAACCAGTAATGTAGTAGACACTAGCAAAGAAAAGATAATATGAGATAATTACTGTTATCCTTTGAAATAGGAAGTACAGCTCTATAGGCAGAAGGAACAAAACAACACATATACATAATACTGAGCACACGGTTAGGTATAGGCTACAAATGACGATAATTTTAAAAAATACTTGAAATAATATGTTCAGCGTTCCTGTATAGCACAACACGCATGATTCTGAATGTCAACAAGTGGCGTCGCAATGCTGTTGGTTTATATAGGACACAAAGTAAGAACCGTAATCAAGCGAGTGCACCACAAGCGAGTGCAGTATACAGCGATGTAGAGCATCCAGTGCGTAGAGGCAAGTTGATCACCAGGTTAAACCTATTCAGGCTCTAAGCACAGGCTCTTGTTTACAAAATGAAGCGCCGATGATGTTTCCAGTAGACTACGCTTTAGTTTAGAACAGATTAATGGCCATTGTTAATCAATATAAAAACATGACAATAATGTTTACTCCTAACATGTATTTTAATCGCAAAAAGTTAAAAAATAAGGTAATTTTGGTACTATTTTTAGTCGTAGCAATTAAGATTTACGTTTCTTGTTAAATCTTACTGTAAATGTGTATGTAATACAATATGAATGGTCCTTAGAGTACTACTATTCATGCTACAGGTATTTTATTTTTTGCAATTCATAGTATGTTCAAATTCCCGTCTCATATATCGATTTTTCCTGTTATGTTACATTGATATTAATAATACCATAAAGTGTTTCTAAACTTTTTATATGTTCTAACAGATATGCTAATTTCATTATTCATTAACAAAATTTAAGTTTTACTTCTAGTTTTGCGTTTCACTTCATTTATAAAGGACATAACCACCATTTGTATTATAAACAAACAAACAGACTTTATTTCCAATCGAATACATAGTACATATACATTAGTACATTGGTTTTTCAAATTCTTAAGGTTAACATTCGCAGAGTAAAGGTGATGGTGAAGCCCCATGCGATGAAATCCCGGGAGATTGATGGGCGTGTCCATGGATTGAGTGCTTACTGATACGTTCTATCATCTATAATACTACGCATAGAATACCTACCACTTAAGGATTTTATGATAAGGCATTTTTAAAAACCAATGCTGTTACATTTCTTATGTACCAACTTTATTGGAAATATGCGTTTTTGTTTGTTTGTTTGTTGTTGTTTTGTGCGAGTTCACGGAGCGAAGAAACAACGAGAAACAACTCGTGTTCATTACCGGGTTTCGAACCCGTAGTCTTTCTGCATGAAGCAGAGACCTTATCCACAAAACAGCCTGTGGACCACTGGATCACGGTGGCACAGCCAGAGTATTCATATTATTCATAGATCTTATGATAACGCATTTAAAATCAAATGGTGAAGATTTCCTGTATCATCGATATAGGAATAAACTGTTTTTCTTTTTTTCTTTATTCCTTTCAATCATTGAAACTACCTTCTCCTTAGCTTCAGCATTACTTATCTACAATTCAAGTAATATGACAAAAGTTAAAACATTCAAGGTTTGAAAAGAAAAAATTACTTTGTCCTTCCTGATTGAAATTTATACTCCCTCCGGTCGGAAATATTTGCTACACGAGGAGAAAACTCTCTGCGTTTACATGTCTTTTAACGAAAATCTGTTTTGAGTACATTAGACGATCGTGCACAGTGAGTTGAACACAAATTTTAAAATGTAATAAATAATAGGGTAAAAATTAATACAATTTTATTTTTTCTCTTTTTCAGATAATATTTAATAGTTCTCAAATTACCAGTAAAATATGGCACACTGTCAAAATTCAGCAATACAATGCTCGACCACACATACATTCAACTAAATCCTTATTTAAGGAAGCGTCGGAAAAACTAGGCTTGAATACTGAAATTGTTAACCAGCCTCCAAACAGTCTTGACTTTAATGTACTTGACCTCGGCCATTTCAATTCAATCCAATTTCTTCAACATTCAAAAGCACCACGTAACGTTGATAAATTAATTGAAGCAGTCACAGTTAGCTTTGAAGAATTATGGAGACCAACATTGAACAACATTTACCTTACTTTGCAGCAGTCAGTAGTACAGATTATTTTGGCTGACGGTGACAACAATTACATACAGCCTTTAACATCTGTCGAAAGTCAAACTAAAAAGAAAAGGAATTCTTCCAAAGTCAATTCAAATTTCAGAAAAATTGAAGAATAAATCAACAAGCATTGAGTAAATATAGTGGCAAATATGTTTCTTTTCTTGATACATTATCAATTTCATGTATTCAAATAAAATAGGGTTTGTCTATTGTTAATCACCTTATTTAAAATATTATTCATTGATGTTTATACATTATCAATTTAATGTACTGAATTACAAAATAAAGTTTATCTTTGTGTTACAACCAGTTGTTTAGCAAGTATCCTTTCTAAAAGGTTTACAATTGTTTTGCAGCAAATATTTCCGACTAACTTCAACATTGATATGGACCAACTATTTCCGACCGGAGGGAGAACATTTTATGTCACGTTTTCTTATGAAAACCTTGCTAAGATTTCCCAAATAAAGTTATGCAAAATTTTTAGTACTAGCGGACATATAAATGCAAGTTGGAGTTCATTGTTCAGCCTGTACTCAGGTGAAACGATTGAATTGATGTACAGAGAAGTGGAGAAGAAGGAGCCGACACTCCAGCTGGCATTGCTTGGTTCTCCGATGTCATAACGACAGCCGCCTGGTTACAGAAAAGAACTCAGCTTGCAGTTGTCCGCTCGTAATCTGTTGACTTGGGAATAAAAATGACATTTTTTGCAGCACAATTTCTACTTTTTCTATTCCTGTGGGGGACGGTAACTTGGAACCGAATGAACCTGCTATACACAGAGCGTCCATCTATGTAATTGGGGCAGTTAATAAATCAGTTTAGCCAAACCTAAATTACACAATTTCCAAATGTATTCATCATTCAAAAGCAAGGCCTCACTTTTTCCTTCGCAGTGCTCCGTCCAGTGTTCATTAGTGGTCCATCCATGGCTCATTACTGGTCTGTTCAGTGCTCATAAGTGGTCCGTCCATTACTCACTGAAGGTCCGTCCAGTGTTCATTAGTGGTCCGTCCAGTTTTCGGGACTTTAGCTTGTCCTGTAGGAAAAATTACGAGGACGTTGGAAGTTGCTTTTATTGAAGCCGTGATCTGAGAACATGAATACTATTTAAACTAAGAGAAGTAATTATACTAAGATTAAAACTACAATATTGATCTAAATAACCCTGGTAGCAGCCGAGAATGGCACATTCGCTAGAAGCTAATGAGTAATACTGGCAGCAGAATTGGCACGCATGGTCTTCTTTTCAATATTCCTATAATAGAATATTGGCTGAGCATAATAATAGCCGTTGAAGCTGACTGAAAACATTGGCCGCCGCACTGAGCTAGGATATTATCATTAATCTCAAAGTTACAGCTCAAATAGCGGGTTATTCCCACATGCGCTCGGAAACAGAAATTCCTTTTGAACACGTACTAGAAAGAAAAAGTAAGAAAAAACCTTTAATATAAAAAGTATGTGACTGAAGGTACAAGTATAAATGACATGAGGTTTACCAACCTCAATGTCAAGAAAATATATCTTAAACATTGTAGTTAGAAATACCTGAGTGCTTCTACGCAGGAGAGGAAATTTACACTGAAAAACTATCATCGAAGAATATAGTAGACTACAATGATTGACACACCAGTGCACGAGTAACACTTTGAAACATACATAGTTCCTGCAATTCAGCATCACAAAATGAAAAAAAATGTTAACTGTACTCAGGAACAGGCACTGTCTGTTACGCAGGAAAAGCATACACTAAGGGCACACTGAATTAAAAAATACAAAAATTGTCTTAGGAACTTTTCTTTTCAATATTCGGTGATGTGGAAAACCTTCTACAACTACATTGAACAAATTATAATGCTGCTGTGGATCAGAAATCATTTTTTCGCGTTCTGCACTAAATGTTGTAATACTATGAATAGGCACTAATTAAAAACAATGTTCTAAGCACACCAGGGGCAATGCAGAATGACCTTATTGTGTCTCTTGCTATGAGAGAATAAATGATGCCTTAGCTATGCATGTAGCATGCTTTTTGTTATTACCCTGTACAACCAGCACTTTACTGAGCAGGAAAAAATAAACTCACATAAATACAGTGTATCACAAACACTGATGAAATAAATTCATAGATTAGATGAATTAAATATGTTAAAATTTCTCAGTATCACCCATAAATGTCACAGCTATGCATGTACTAAAATACTGGTTGGAATGCATAATTTCAGTTTACCATCCACACACTTGTGAAATAAATTCCCATATTAAATGACTCTAGCATATTGAGCATTTCTCAATGTCACATATGGTATCACAGTTGGTATCCTGTCTGTATAGGCTAGGCTGCATTTTCGCAGCGACATAGAAATTGTTTGGCCCATTATGGCTAGCACCAACGGAATTATGGATCTAAGTATACTCACGATTACATTTTACACTTTTTGCTTGATATCTTACATTTTTGATTTGATAGGGACTTAACACAGTTTTCAAGATAGAACCTGTGTTACTAGTGACGGCTAAGACCTCGATACCCACGCTTCAAACGCCGACATCGAAGCGCTTTTACCATCCGTTTCCGGAATGTTGCAAGATATCGGTAAATTTGCGTCGAGTTTTAAATTCCGTGTAGGTATATTTATTCCATTTACATTTAAGTTCAAGTTCCTTATACATTTATTTTTTGATATCCTGACGACCTGGTCAGGACACTCGCCATTTCGGTCTAAGACTGAAAACTAGCTAAATGATAGATAAATTGAAGGGAGGAAGTCCTAAAAGAACTAGGTGGGAGTGTTAGGTGCTTCCAAGATTGGGACTATATTTTGGACGGCCCACTCTATCATCACCTTACGATCAGATTTGTGGCTGTATGCGAGTTCGATGAACACTAAGTGTACGACACCGTCTCTGCATGTGGATGTAGCAGAAATGCGTCCAAGGGGCCAGCTATTGCGCTTGATGTTATGGTCTCATACAAGCACAACGTCGCCGATCTTGTATTCTCGAGGGCTCTTCTATTTGCGTCGATGTATCAGGTTCGAGATGTACGACCGACGTCACCAATCCCAAAAAGAATCAGCGAGGAATTGTACGCGTCTCCGTCTGTCGAATGCCAGAAGGTCGGCATCTGAAAAGGTATTGGTGAGTAGTATCGCTGGCAACAGGGGGCATGGATCATTCGGGTTGGAAGACACCCCTAGAATGGTGTATTGTTAACATTGCCAGCAGCTTCCACGAAAGACGTCGATACATCGTCTCTGGATAGATTGTGCTCTCCAACTCGAGCTAGTGATGTTGCCATGCCACTTTTCAGCACCCCTATTTGCGCTCCCAGACTCCTCCTCGATGACTTGCTCCTGGTGGGTTGAATATCCACTGACAACCTCTGTCATTTGCCTCTGCTTGTAAATTATCATAAGATAATTTTGTTATTCTCGATTATTAGCACCCACGAAAATAGTACCGCAGTCACTGTGGATGATTTTGCAGGGTCCTCTGATTGTTACAAGCCGACGGAAAGCGTTTTTGAAGCCAGTTGTATCTAGCGCCGGAAGGGGTTCCATGTGAACGGCGGAGAACACTAAGCAGGTGAACAGTAATGCCCAGAGCTTCTTTTGAGAATTGTTACGTCTGGTGTTCTTTCCGTCGACGACGTGATATGGGCCGAGCACATCAAGGCCCACATTGGAAATGAGCAGGCATTCTTCAAACCGATCGCTAGGCAGGTCAGTCATTTTTTGATCTCCAAGTCTGGTTCTGAGCTTATGACCCATAATGCACTCTGAGATGATACGTTTGATAAGCGAAATGCCTCGTTGAATGTGGAGGCCAACCATCCGAATTGCCCCATGAGTTATATATAAGCCCTGAAGCTGCACTTTTACGTGAAAATGGCAGATCGAAGCAACTGACATGGGGTGTTTTTCAGGCAACACCAGTGGACACTTTATGCCAAACGCATTATCGAGTTTTAGAGACGATCTCCTACTTCCAGCATTCCGTGACGGTCAATGAAAGGTGCCAAACTAGATGGCTTGTGATCGTCTGGCACAATTTCCACGTGGGTGCAAGCGTTCATGAGTTCGCGAAAACATTCCTGTTGTACAGAGCGTATCAAAATGTTCTGAGCATCCTCACATAAAATATCCCTTCGAACAGCTAGAGAGTGTCCCATCCTCTGGCGTGCCTTGTCAAGGAGTCCCATTGCGAACCTGTATATTAACTAAACATTTTTGAATATAGATCTGAGATCACTGCGATTTACAGTTTTGGGATTTATAGGATACATAGAGGGACTTAGAACTGTCTTTAAGGTGGGAGACGTGCCCTCTATCGTTTCGGTTAGTATCAACAGAGACGGTGGAGTCGCTGAACAGTGAGACAGTGCATTCCACAGGAAATCAGACCCCGTCAGCCAGATACTTTCTCTAAGGTCGGCCGGGCTTATGGGTCTAGTAGCCACGTTGGCGGGGTTTTTATCAGTCGGGACGTACGTCTATTGACTAACAGAAGAGGCTGACATGATCATTTGTATTTGCCTATTTACATATCGGAAGAACCTCTTGCTTTTGTTTGACAAATGAACCATTACAATTAAACTGTCAGTGTAAAATGTTGTGTCTTCGACGCTCATATGGAATTCTTTAAGATCCTTACGGTGAGTGCGGGAGGCGTCTACAGCTGCACACAGTTCTAAGTCTCGATACTGACGTTGCTTAGCGATGTGGAGGGGTATCTTGTATCGATCCAGAATGGAGCACTCCCCTTTCAATATTGGAATGGCGTGCTCCATCAGATCTTAGTCCATCATCGACGTAGAAGCTGTTTAAGATACACTTTTGGGCATCGGGATACATGTGAGCTGAGGGATACGAGGTTGCATGCCGCATCCCGTAGATGGCGATAGCCGGTGATGGTCTATTTCCGAAAATGTGCACAGTCGCCCGGCGTGGAATGAAAACATTGGCTGGATCGTTGTGGGCAAACCAATAGAATCGTAAGGGTTTTGATTTTCTTTCTTCAGATGGAAAGCGTAATACATAACTTAAACATCAACCATGAAAGCGACAGCATGTATGCAGAATTTCATTAGGACGCCTCTCAATGCATTGTTGAAGTCGGGTCCCTGGAGTAATTTATCATTAAGATTTACGCCGTAGTATGTTACTGAGTAGTCGAAAACAAAGTGAATATTGCCCGTTTTGCGTTGTCCACAAGAAATACAGGCAACTACCACACCTTTCCTGGTTGAACTGCCTTTATCTCTTGTGGTGGTACGGGTTCTACGCGTCCCTCCGCTAAGTTTTTTCCCATTGCTGTCAAGCACTGAGTGAGCTTACTGGGTTCCTTGCAGAGTTTACCTACGGTATTGTGAGTTCATTGCAGTGCAGGTAGACAATTATCTGGGAAGAGAGGACACTCTGATTTGAATAGTAATAGTATTTCTAAGTTTCTCTTTTTGTTTACCCATATCAGTATCCTTATTCTACGTACAAACATTACCTCGTCCGTGGATAAGCCATTCAGTTTGCCGTCAAATCATTCTTTGAAAACGTCATGCTGATTGCTCGTAGGTCAAAGACCCTTGTCCTCGCAAACTCTGGGAAAGAATTAGATCTTTTTACCTGGCAATTTGTTTTTAGCGTTCGATAGGGTAGTGACTGAGAGACGTAGGAAGAGAATGAGTCAGATGATGAGCAAGTAGTGTCTATGAGGCCCCACCCAAGGGAAGCCTCGATAACGTATGTAAAACCCTCACCATACGATGTGGATTTCAAACAATGCCTTACATCTCTGCCTAACAACATCAACACCTCTGTGGTCTAATCTACATCATCGAATTTTCCTGTCAGATGAGCCAAATGAGGACACGCTCTCACTTCGTCAGGACTCGCTATCTCTGTTTTTGAGGCAGGAATGTATCGGTTGGTGAGTAACAGGAGGAGGTTGAAAACCTTCCCGTTACGCAAACCCTGAACTGCAAGTCCATTTATTGTCTGGCCTCTAATCATGGCCCTCTTCCCTTGTGTAACCGTCTCGATTGAGTGCAACTCCATCGGGGATTCAATGCCAAAATATCTAGCCACTTTTGGACTTGCAAACGACAAATTGCTATGTAAGTCCAGTATGGCATAACGCAACAAGTATTTATCCCTAAGTTAAATCTTAACGAGTACAGTTAGTGAGCAACTCCGTTGATGTGCTTGCGTGGTCGTCAAGCAGTTGATTCTTGCGCTGCGTGACTGTGGTTGATTTGGTTCGATCGCAGGGCGTTGCGTTGAACCGATGTTATTCTCTCTTGGCTGAGTCCCTCGTTGTGGGTTGTAAGGAGAGGCGCGTGGATTCAGTCTTGAATCCCGGTGGAGAGCGGTCGCATGTTCGCGGTCGCAAATATTGCACGTCACGGAAGTGGTTCAGTCTGACTTTTTGTGTCTGCCAAGGCAGCGATAACACAGCTTGTGTTGTCGAATAAACTCATTCTTGTCATCTATTGATAATTTGCCAAACTGATTGCAAGTCACTGTGGCATGTCCATTTACTTGGTGGTATTCGCAGGTGTAAGACCTATTGATATTAACGCAGAACTTCTTGGCGTGCTT
Source organism: Trinorchestia longiramus (assembly GCA_006783055.1). Lineage (NCBI taxonomy): Eukaryota > Metazoa > Arthropoda > Malacostraca > Amphipoda > Talitridae > Trinorchestia > Trinorchestia longiramus. Next base: position 56,741 of record VCRD01001047.1, on the reverse strand, counting down.
TTTTGGCCTTGGCCTCGTGTACGTGGGGCGTCGGGAAGAACGTGGGACAAATTGAACGAAATCCTCTTAACGTCTGTCCAGTGCTTATTAGTGGTTCATCCAGTGTTCATTAGGGCTCCGTCCAGTGCTCATCAGTGGTCCGTCCAGTGTTCATCAGTGGTCCGTCGAGTGTTCATTAATGATTCATCCAGTGTTCATTGGTGGTCCGTCCATTGTTTGTTAGTGGTCTGTCCGGTGTTCATTAGTGTTCCGTCCAGTGTTCATTAATAGTCCGTCCAGTGTTCATTTGTGATCCGTCCAGTGCGCATTAGTGGTCCGCCCAGTGCTCATTAGCGGTCCGGCCAATGTTCATTGGTGGTCCGTCCAGTGCTCCTTACTGGTCCGTCCAGTCCTCATCAGCCTCGCCTTAAGCTTACTACAGTTGCAGAAATCGTAAACTAAAGAAAAACATAATTTCCTTTTGACCTGGGGCTACATGGACTAGTTTCTGAAGTCCCACATAAACACAAAATAGAATGAGAAGAAGAACAACAATTGAGTTCGTTGAAAATATGTATAAGAATACATGTGCAATATACCGGCTGAGAGATTTAGCGAAGGGAGAGGTGAGGAGTGTTAAAGAAGTGAGATAGAGTTGTACTCTGTCTTCTTTACTGTTTGGCCTACGCACAGAAGAATTAGCTGTCCGCCTGGAAATGAGTGGTTTTGGACCGAAGGTTGCAGAGGAGAAACTGAGTAGTGTGCTGTATGCTGATGACATTGTTGTGGTTAGTGAATCAGAGTAGGAACTAGACAGGATGCCTGAGACTGTGAATCGATACAGTAGAGATTTGAAGGTGAAATTTGGAGGAGATAGAAGTAAAGTCATGGCTATAAATAGTGATGAGACTGGCAGAGATAGAAAGTGAAATATTGGAGAAGTTTATATAGGCAGAAATAAAGAATACAAATACTTAGGATGTATGTTGAGTGAAGATGGATGTACAAGAGCAAAAGGTGAGAAAATGATAAAAGCTATGCAGTGGTGGAAAGACTAAGCAACGTGGCCAGGCATAGAGCAAATTAATATAAATGTGTCAGAGGAAGTTGGGAGTATGTCGTGGTACCTAGCGTAATGTTTGGCATGAATGTTATGGCATGGAATAAAGGAGCCCTTGAAAAGTTGGAGGTGCTGCAGAATAGGGTAGGGTATTTTGCATTAGGCATCCCAGAATGTACAGTTGTAAAAGATATTAGAGGGGATCTAGGGGGAGTCTGTTTTCTGAAAGAATGATAAAAGCTTGGTTGAATTATAAAGTGAGAAGTGAGCAAATGGAGAATAAAAGGTGGGTAAACAAATTTTTTAATTGAGTCCGAGTGAATATCTATGCGAGAAAATTCAATGAGGGTCTACAAAAAAGCTAAGACCCAAAAGATTGTTTGGGTAAGAATTGGGAGACTTTTGACCACCAGTGTTTTGAGAAATTGGAGGTGAAGGACCGTAGTGGGATTGCAAAAAGTGAAAAAATAAAATTCAAATACTAGCAAAAGAGCATACATAGTGTCAACAAATGGAAGCAGAGCATAAGTGTGAAGACTACCTTAATTATGAATGACCAAAGACTGAAATATTCTATGATAATAGTTTGGACAGCCAACTCTTGTTAGCAATCACGTGTAAAGCATTCAATGTGAATATTAAGAGATGGAGGTGGAATGTGGTTGAATATCAGTTTATAGATGTAGTGTACTTGTGGAGTAAAGAAAATAATTGAACAACTGGTCTTAAAATGTAGGGAATAGGAGCATTAACGAGAGAGCTATACGGATGTGGTTTGTGAGCAATGTGGAGAGGACCAGTGGAATGCCAGGGGTGTTGAAGAGGACTCCGGTATGAGCTATCTCGTCGGACTGGATGAAGGATCTACGCAATTGTTGTGAATGCAATGGAGAATTTCCTACAGCGTGGAAATAATAATTAATATTGAATAGTCAGTTTCCTGGATTAGAAATTGACTACTTGACAAGCATGAAGGTCTGTTTATGACAAGTTGGCCTTCCCAGTGCTGCCCTCAATTGGCTTGTTCTTTTGCAAGGAATGACTTAGAGTGGCCCTTGAATAATTATTTAGACAACCCTGACACACAGTTTTATGTGTGTTCTTTAGGGAATTAAAGACCGTAACAAAGGCTCTAACTATAGTTGACGCAGAAGTTTGAGTTTGAGTTCAAGTGAATTAATACTGTACTATGGTATTTGGGAATGGAATTGATAAGAATTTTTTATGTAAAGAACGCTTTGTAAGTTTTTGACAGCATTTTTACGCATGAGATTTCATTTATTATGTTCATGTGTTAATATTAGCTTATTTTTTTCACATACAAGTGGATATGAAATTTTAAAGTTTTTGATAGACAATTTTATGTATGTTTATCTGTAGTTGCCAATATGTTCTTCACGCGAAAGTTTACCTGTTGATTCTCATAACTGTGTTTTTCAACCTCAGTTTTATTCATAAGATCAAGATCTAAACTAATCACATTAGGGAAATTTTGCGATTCCCAACATTTTATTGTGACCATACAACTGATGCTGTTTTTCGATTTTGTTGTTCAGTGAAAACACGAGGATTTTGCATTATCAACAACTGTATTTTCACCACCTTAGGACTGTAATAATGAGGGTTTTAAATGTAACGTTAATGCATATGTCATTAATCAACTTAATAGCAATGAATCATTTTTGCATATGTCTGTGGATGTGTTTGCAAGGAGAAAAATTGTTAAGATGTTTGACATCTTGAAAAACTGCTGTCTAGAGTTGTTGAAATTTCATTTGAATCGAAAATGCCAATAATGGAAAATTACTCATTCCTGGCATTCTGTAAGATGGGATTTTTTACATAATCTTGTAAATAATGTGCACTGACTTAGGGAAATTGGTGAGAAAAGATCCCAAGTGCTAGTTGATTTGTTATAAGTGTACCATTATCAAGTAATGAACATTCAATTTGTAAATCATGAAAGCTGGGTTTTCTCATCTGGGTTTCTAGGTGACTTATTAATGTCTTATTTGAATATTCAATCAAAAAATTTCATTTAATTAAAAGTCAATTTCTAATAAGGTGATAAATTTCCAAACAAAAAAGTACTTCACTGTATTTATTGAAAGTTCGTGCCCCAGAAATTCTTAATTGTGTAATAAATGGTTGTTATTACGATTTATACACATTCCTAGCCTTCTTTCTTGTTTTGTATTTCTACTAATTGTGTACTCAACGTTTTTCATGAGATCTTCTTCTATCTGTTTTGTACGCGACATAACATTTTCATGTTTCTAAAATATCTGTACTGGCTTTTATTTCCAAATGAAATGAGTTGTTTCAATCCAAATTTAAACTTTAAATAATGCCAATTATGTGTATTTTATATTAGGTTTTATTGATATGAAAGTTTATTAAATTAGGTCATCTTCACTAGTAAGTTGATTGAAAAGAAACTATTCAAGCCTTGTTGTAGTGCAAGTTAACAATGAAACAGCGTACATATAATATTTTATTCAATGTGAAATTAGGATATCTTTGACAATTTCAGTTCAGTCTCACCTTAAATATAGTAGTTATATTTATAGAACAAACTTAGCATAAATAAATAACAACTGGTTAACTCTTAATAAGTTTAAGATGAAGTAATATGCACTGAGATCTACTTAGTTTAAAGTAGACCTATACTAGGTAAGAATGAAGAAACTCAAGGAATTTTTCAACTAGGTTACCTAAAAGGTGTTTTGTTTGTTATGTTATGGCAACAGATTAAACTGATATAATTATTTCGGCATGGCAATCAATTCTTGAGCAGATGAATATTTGTATCATGCAAGGAAAGCAATGGGGAAGAAGGTTCTAATCACTTATAACAATGTATATTCTTGAAGTTTTTTATTTGTTAAGTGTAAATATTTACCTAGGTCTTATGTCTTGAAGTAGAGTGACTGATTTTTCAAAATTTAGGCTCTGTACATTTTTTCAGAGATTCTGATCAATCTTGTGACCACATTCCTCGCATTCTTGAAATTGTGTTATGATCTGGTTACTCTATGTTAGTATGAGTGAAGCCGGTGTATCTAGGTTCTATTTGAATCTATTTAGTTGTATTTGATCCTAGAAAAACACCTTTTGCAATCTTCACAAGAGAATACAACTAAATAGATTGGCAAGACGACTTAGTAGTCGTCTGTAAGTAGTTACGCTACGAGTGTGCTGGATGCTCGGTGGGCATTACGTAATTTTGTTAACAAGAAGAAACACAATTTCAGAGCTCTATTCTTCAAATGATTTTGATTAAGGATGCAGGAGAATGTTGTGGCTCATGTGATATCATGGTTCACAAATTGTATCTCAGAATTAGAAATGCTAATTGAAGTTCCTTAATAACAAGTTTGGAATTCACCATAAATGTATTCAAAATAGTAACATTTTAGTACTTGCTCAGCCTCATAGAATTCGGTGCTCCACATGTACAACCCACATATTCACGTGAACGATATGCATGAATTTTTCACATATAACATAAAAGGACAAGGACTTCAGAAGCATATCTTTTTACTAAAATATTCTGCACATTTCATTTTCTGTCGTAACTAGTATTCTTTCCAAAATAATTGCATTAAATGCATCCTGGTTTAAGCATCTCGATGGTTGTCAGAATCATGCATAATGAAATAATTTTGGGGATCTGTCATACCAGTATTGTAATTTTTTATCATTGCAAATATTTTTATAAAAATATTTCAAGTCTGAATGAAAATTGAGAATCAAAGTTCTTGCACTCACCCAGTGGAAAAAGCAAGTACAGAGTTAAATATGCATAGTTGTCATGTAAATTTCTTATTTCTTTATTTTATTTTTAGACTAATTATTTTATAATAACTAGTACATTTCAATAGTACGGCTCACTAATTCTACAGCATGGATTACACAGCCAGCAAAAAAGCTACTCATGTGTTGGACGAGCTGATAGATACTGGAGTGAAGATGCTCTATTGCAGAAATTACTTCATCAAGCAGGAAGTGGCCGCAGAGAACTTGGTGCATGGTGAGACTTGATTCTGGCCTGCGTACACACGAAATAAGTTTGCTGTTCTGATAGACAATGAATTTCAAGCCAATCTGTGTACCAGGCAACAACATGTTTGTACAATTCACTTTTTAGCAGTCGCCCAAAGTGACGTGGTGCTATCTACAGCACCACTGGTGTATCACTGCAGCTCTTTCCGTACGGTCACTAGTCACTCGCTACTCGAGACAGAATGTGCTCTCTGACAATACCTATTTTTTCATGCATAGACCCCATTTCAAACACCTTTTCTATGTTTAATATTCAAACATAAATTTATGTGCTACCTATATATAAATATGGAAGTATTTATTAACTAAAATTGTTACAAACAAATCTTACTAACAATTTTGGCAGTAACCGGAAAACTTTGGTACTGTTCATCGTCCGTTGTGCTCCCGTATAAATAATAAAGTTCCAAATGTAACCTGTGACACTCGCGCACACATTAAAAAACTTTATTTCAAAACGCTTTCTCTTAATTGGAATGAATTGTACAAAGGATAGTTTTCCTTTCCAGCCAAGTAGAAACTCGTCTACAGCAAAATGTTTCTTAGGCACAGAATTATTCTTGAATTTTTGCAGCGGCAAGTCAATCAAAGGTTGAATTTTTGCCAGTTTTTTCCAGGAGCATTTGCATCGCATGATGAATTATTATTATCAATAAAATGACAAAATTTTGAGAACATTTCGAATCTACGGCTAATCAGTACCTTCGGAAAGAGATTACGAACACTTGCGTTTTCCAAAGTAAAATCTATTTTAACTTTCAGAGTCAACACCTTGTAAAATTAGCAACACAACATAAACTTTTAACTCTTCAGATGATGTTTCAAATCATGACTTTATTCTAAATTTACTAGCGAGCAGTTTCTTGTTTTTTCATCAACAACCTGTTTGACATATCTTTTAGTTTCATTGACTATCAAAGAAAAAACATAATCAAATTATTTTTCGAAAAACTCGATAGGAGAGCTTTTATTTTCCACTTCTAATTTTACCCCTAAATATACAGTAAATACAAAAGGTGAACGTTCTTTTCGTGTAGCTACTCAGTCTGCAGGATATGCAATATTATTTTCATAATCACTATCTGATTCACTTTTAGAAGTAGAATTAGATTCATTATCGGAATCAGAAGGCTCACTAAAGTCTGATTCATTTTTATCAATATTTTCAATCAACTCGTGAATTTACTTCTCACTCACACATTTCCTTTTGCTCATGGTTGTTGGGTGAAAAGAGATGAAAATACACGACCAAGAACTCAGAAACAAGCTTAGAAAAACAACCACAACCGACTCGTAGGAAGACTGGAGGGCAACCGATTGATTCCTCTCTATTCTGACTCACTTCTGAAGCGATCAGAATAGGATGGTCAGCATAAGATGTCAAATACAACCACAATAAAACAGATAAATAGCATGACAACAATAGGTGCCGGCGCTGCCATGGTACAACAGTGTGTGAACAGCTTATGCTGCCAGTAACCGTAAACAGGTTAATCACTTTCACTCGGTGCTATAAAAAGTATCAGAAGAGTTGTGGAAGAAAAACTTTTTAGTTAAAATCAGTTTCAAATTTCTTGTAGTTCAAAAACTTCTAATGATGAAATGAAAGATAATGGATGACCTATGAAATTAAAAAAGCAACAAATCACTTTAACAATAATGTTTACTCAATTTGGTTTTAGTTCTAGTTGAGTTTTAGTTTGGTTACAAAACATTAGTGTTGTCTAATGGAAAATGTCACAAGTAATGGGGAAGAAACAACCGGTATGATATTTTTTCTAAGGTTTTAATAGATGTTTTTGGACCCAAATATGTTTAAAAACTTAGTGCATAAAACATAGAAATCTACTGCTGGAGATTCTGATGATGTTAAATTATTCTGTTGTAAATGTTGTATGATATCATATCAATGTACAATGTCACACAAGGTGAATGGCAATAATCAAGTCATGATTGTCTGACATTTTTTTGAGAAGTGTTTTTGTTTCTGAAAATATTGTTTCCTTTTCATTGTATAATCAGCGTGCTCCAGTGTAGCCTTGCAATAAATTTTTGAATACAACCTTAGGGACATTTTAACTATCTAAATTAATCACATAACTTTGTTTGTACTGTGAAATAAATGTTGTCACAATTATGTTTACTATGCTCTATATGTCTAATGTTTTCTTATGACTTACAGTTGACACATCAGACCTTGGGAATCTTCCACAGGCAGTGACCATGAAAAATGAAACACCTGTCGATGAGCGGGACGACATCACAGTGAAGGAGGAGCCCATCGACTGGAATCAGGAACCTCAGGTGCTGCGATAGGTTGTCCACTTTCTCTTTGAATGTTTTCATCATCTTCAATTGTATACATCACGTTATTCCCACTTAAGATTTGGAAGCATCTAGACAGTCGTATGGTCTAATATGTTGCCTTTTGTGACCAGTTTGGTAGACATTCATCACTTCATTGCTACTAAGTACCCTTACAGTACATTTGATTTCTGTTAAAATGAAATTTATCATCTTTTATTTTCCATTGGCACCGCTAAACTAGTTTTCTAATATTATTATTGAAGTATGTGCGTAACTGAATACTATTTATATCATTTCGATTATTCAGTCTCTACATGTTAGTGAAATGAAGTGTCCTAAATAACATGTCGACTTTAAAACACAAATTTAATTGGTTGTTGATCGAACGTTCTCACTGTTTCAGTACCAGAGTAAAAAGCAATCACTATGTAGATTATATTTATCATACAGGGAGTCCTTGGGTTGTGGACGAGTTCCATTCTTATGTACTTTCGTAAGCCGGTTTGGTACGTAATTCGAAACTAAGACATATACGTCACGGAAGTATCCATTTACATTCGTAAATTATACCAACTAATAATAAAAACATGTACATAAATATAATATAAACAAAATATAGTGTTCTGAATGGTCTCTGGAGAGACAAGAGTATTCAGAAGAGCTTGCAGCTGGAGAGTCTAGACAGGCTGAATAGGCTGGAGTGTGAGCATGACAACAAAAGCTACAATTCAATGTGGGGAATTGAGTGAGCCGCTTCATCGCTTAAACAAACAAACAAACAAAACAAACAAACAATCTTTATTTCCAATCAAGTACACAATACATAGACATTTAGTACATTGGTTTTTCAAATTCTTAAAGTTAACATTCTTAGAGTAAGGACGATGGTGAGCTCCATGCGACGATCCTGGGATGTGTCCATGGACGGGGAGTTGAGGGCTTACCGATATGTGCGAGTTCACGGCGTGAAACGATAAACAGCTCGTATTCATGGCCGGGTTTCGAACCCGCAGAAGTCTTTCTGCACAAGCAGAGACCCGATACAGAACACAGGCCGCAGACCACTCGACTACGGTGGCTGCTGTAGTTGACACATCAGCTGGTTGACACGTCAGCAGTTGACACATCAGCTTAAGCGCATTGTTACCATGTTCTCAGCCGCGCGAGCAAAACAACTAGTACTACGCTCGGTTGGCAAGCTACTAACAGATCACCGTAAAGCAAAACGTGAATTAACAGGATTTATCGGCACTCGTTCGTAAAGCGAGTTGCCGTAAGTCGAAATACCGTAAATCGGGAACTCTCTGTACTTCCCATTTTATTTTCTAATACTGATTTTATATTTTACTCTTTCTTATTCAAAAATTTCCTTAATGCGTATTATCACTTTTGAAACATTTTGACTCGTCCTATTTTTTAAAGCCTGTTATTTTTTCCACCCTAGCCACTGAGTCTGACTTCCTACCTCACTGTTTCATTTAATACTTTCCATTTGGCATATCCAGTGTATGTATGACAGTTCCTTGTGTGTTTCCTGCATCCCTGGTGTCATGAGCTATTCTATGTCTTGCTTCAGTGTACAGTCAGCCTCACTGAATTTATTTCTACTAAAAACCATTTTGTGGCGGTACAGAATAAAGAATCTTCCTACTTTTTATTTTTTCATAAAATTAAATACAGAATGCTTTGCCTACTTTTAATTGTACAATGATTGATTGACGATGAGTTATTTTCTCTCTCATAATTTACGTATCATTGTGTTCAATATATCGTTTTTCTGCATGCTGTCTCCGTTCTTTTCAATTAATACCTGCAGATGATAATTAATTAAATGCAAGAAAACACAACATGATCGCACTCAGAAGGTACTCTAGCCCTCCACAAGAATGAAATGACTAAAGGCTCGCAAATTTTTAATAAGACTTGTGAGAGAAGGATAATAAACACACACAGGAAATTTAATGTTATTCTAATAATCATGGAATGGGAAATGCGAGTAATATACTAATTTTTGGAAGATGAACCACAACTACGATACCCTTTTAAACAGATAAACTATTAGCAGCTTAATTACATTCCTAACAACTGAATAGTCAAGTACACACACAGCAATTGAAATCAATGAAACGTTCACATCGAAATACGAAACTTTACCCCATTTCAAAATTCATCTATCTTGACATAGTATTAACCTTATTATTTACCATTAGACACAACACTGATGACAAAAGTCTAACAAATTGACACTCGCAAATGATACCTTAAATAAATCCCGCTATTTTCCCCGTCACACGCTAATAACTTTAATTGCATACCCATGGGTGCTACACTATTGAATATTCCTTTAATGCACACGTTGAGTACACATGAAAAATCTACCGTCGTTAATCGGTATTATAATTTTACTCTAACTCCCCTTTGATTACACTAATCCTCATCCTATCTAACCTCTTTAGGCGCAAGGGGTCTACCTTCACATCTCGATAGGTTAACCCTTCCTCTTCCAAGTTTGGTATCCTAATCCTCGCTTCTGTGAGCGTCGTCGTGTTTTATGTGGCATACCTTTCTCTCTTGTTTCTTTCATTTTTGCTGTGACTTGGCACTTTCTCACACTCCTAAATGTGCCGTTGTTGAGCCTGTACTGCTCGGCTTTATCAGTTGTTTAGTCCAGCGCGCGGCGATGCTGTTCCCGGGTGTTGAACTGTGAAACCCTTCATATGAAGCACATACATATGCTTCATAACATGCTTCATACCGCGTATGCTTCATAACATCCTTCACCACAATTTCATAGCCAAATATGTATTTTTCTTTTTCATTTTTTTCACTTGTTCAATTTTTACCGCCCACTTGTGTATAGTGGACACCGAGTTTCACACTCCTGCCTGCCTCATGGTCACATGTTTCTGTTCAGCATGTTTTGATTTCTATTCCTCTGTCTCTCTGGTAGTTTAAGACTGATCTAATGTATCATTTTTACTGTTGCTATTAGGAACAAATTAGGTCATGCACATCTCTTTTTCAGGTATTACTTTTCGTGAGCTATTAGCTGCCTAAAAATGTATGGAAATTCAAGTTGGCATATTTTTGGCAGAAACGCATTTACAGTGGATCTCATTTGCTATTTTTTCTCTATTGTATTTTGGTACACGTATTGTATGTGGTACGCCAAATACTTGATCTCGTGAAGCGTCTCAAAGCATACAATTAGAATTCATACATGGTATTCGTACTTGGTGTTAAAGGAATGTGTTTGTTAAACTGTCCTAAGTCATATAACATAATTCGTTCGTACAACTGACTCAAGTTACTTGTCACAGGCTAGTTCGAGTGCAATCTTTTTTGCCCTCACTTTCAAGAGAGAAGTAGACGAGGCCTGTGTTGAGGCACAGGCTGAACACACAGAAACGGAAAACAAGGTGAGGGCAGGCGGCCCTGGTGCGAGCAACACAAGTACTGTTGATCCACAATCAGCTGAAGCGTCTCGAGAAAGCACGGACTCCCTAGCACCAGATGTGTTTTATGCGAACAGTGACGTTGAGGTCAGACCTCCTGACAGTCACGTGACACAGTTGTCCATGTGTGAGCTTTGTGATTCCGCTACTGTTCGGAAGGCCAACCTCAGGCAGAACCTGTGTTACGAGCATAAATTGGGAGTGTCATCTGAGGGTGAGTTGAGTAGTGATTCGTGTATTGACTTAACCCGTTTGAAACGAAGCGTCGAGACAATACAAAGCAAGGCAAATTGTTCAAATGTCAAGTATGTGATTATCGATGCTCAGATAGAAACATAGTGAGACAACATGAACTTGAAAAACACAGTTTAGGAAGACAGTTTAAATGCAAGTCTTATGGCGATACCTCCGTCAGTAGCAGTGATTCAAACAGACACCGAACGGGAAAGCATAAAGTAAGTGAATGTTTCGAATGTGAGCTGTGTGAATATTCTACCGGTGTGAAACGTAGTTTAAAAAGGCACCAAGTCAGTAAACACGAAAAGGGGAAATTGTTGAAATGCGAGTTTTGTGAATACTCTTCTGCTTGGAAAAGAAATTTAAATACCCACCGAGTCAGTAAACACGGAAAGGGAGTATGGTTCAAATGCGAGTTCTGTGAATATTCTTCAGCTGAGAAGAGAAATTTAATAGCCCACAAAGTCAGTAGACACGGAAAAGGAGAAAGGCTTAAATGTGAGTTCTGTGAATATTCTTCATCATGGAGGAGTAATATGAAGGCTCACCAAGTCAGTAAACACGGAAAAGGTGAACGGCTCAAATGCGAGTTATGTGAATATTCTTGTGTCTTCAAAAGTAAATTGAAGGTGCACCAAACCAGTAAGCACGAAAGAGGGAAACGGTTCAAATGCGAGTTTTGTGAATTTTCTTCTGCCGTCAAAGGCGCTCTAAAATTGCATGAAGTCAGTAGACACAAAAAGGGGTAGCGATTCAAATACGAGTTATGTGAATATTTTGTTGCCGTGAAATAGAGTTTGAAAACACATAAAAGTTAAAGTACGGCAGGAGTAAATCTTTCAAGTGAGAACTATGTTAAAAAAATTCCCCTTGAAATTACTACGAAGGTGGGCAAAGCTCGTGAGCATGGTGTAAATAACATATTCAACATAGAATAATGGTACGATTTCTTTGCCTATAATATATTGTAATTAAGGGACACCTTAAGCATCAAACAGGAAATGTATTTCAATTTGTTGTGTAACTTTTATTTTCTGTCCTAGAAATTTTTTAAAAAACGTAATGATAGTAAGCACAGCATCAGTGAACTAATTTTGTGAAAGATATGTTACTATATCTCTGTCCACGTATACGTAGGCTAACTTTTTGAATGTATGCTTCGCAATGAGAAGTTTAAAAGGACAACATGTTTCGAAGAACGATCTGGGCAAGCTGTTGAAGTTTGAGATCCGCGGTTATTCTAATTTAGAAAACACGCTCCAGATGATGGTGAAATGTCAAAAATGGTTTAGGATGACGGCTCAAAGAAAATGTTATATTGGGCAATATTTTTTTTATTTTTTCCTGTGCTAACCCGTACAATAAAATTAGAGACGTACATGTATAATGTTTGTGGGTATGTAATCTTAATTATATCTTAGAGGAGTAAAACTATTGTGTCACGACTAGCGTAGTATTCCGTTCTAATATGAAGCGATGGTTTACACCTTCGTTTGTTGTGTTATGTGACAATTTTCATTGTTCAGTTTACATCTGAAATTACTCAACGCAGTTATGCACATTGTGTCCGAGTACGTAGGTTCTTTTACTAGTACACTGCGTATTCATGTTATGGAACATACCGGAAGCCATCATTACCTATCACCTTGCTACACCTCTTTCTCAGTCTGTTGTCCTTTCACTCACTGCAATGTGTAAATGTCCTGTTCAAGATAACTTTGAAAATTTAAGCTCTGCGTCAAGTCTAGTGAAGCTATGGTTCAAAAATTTCGTTTCATGCTGCAGCTCAGCATGAACTCAGTTAAATGACATTCAGCGTGCCTCTCTTCTGTTAATACATAGTTTGTCATGGAGGATTTAGAACATAACTGTTTTATGTTAAATCTTAGGTCGTAACTTTGTCTGTCATCATAGTTGTCTTAGTGTGAGAATCACCGAGATGGTTTAAGCATATGCATTTTTGTCTCTTTATTTTCATCAGCAACACTGTAATATCAAATCTCCCCCATGAGATAAACATGACTCGCCGTATCGATATTGGTGCTAACATAAAATTTTCAGGTGTGATCAATACCTTCAAGGGCTGGTAAAACGTCAGAATGAGTGAGTTTTTTAAAGCCTACATCTGAGATTGTCAATAGTGGTATATTAAGATGCAAAAAGTGCCCAATCACTCAAGTGTTCTGACTCCAATATAAGTAACCGGAGCCGGGAATGACGGACCTCATAACCCCAAATGAGACTAGGATGAGCTATATATATATACCTATATATATATATATATATATATATATATATATATATATATATATATATATATATATATATATATATATATATATATATATATATATATATATATATATATATATATATATATATATATATTGTAATATTAACTGAGTAAAAGTATTCCTTGAGCTTAATTCAAAATGGTGAGCTCTAAGTTGATATAGTAATAATTATCTCACTCTCATTGTACGCTTGAGGTTAGTTTAATCCTCAAGGTTTTACGAGGGCTAATTTTTTTACCTGTACTGATACGACCTCTCTTTATACATTTACAGCATGAACAACGCAATATTCACGACCAGTAATGGAATCCTTCATGGTGAAAAAAACACACACAAATTTTACGTTAATCGGAATGAAATGAATTACCCATCACGAGATAGTTGTTGCAATTGGAAGAATCGAAACCTCCTGACTTGTATGATACGTTATTTATCAATTGAGGCCAACACGAGAAGGGAATAAACACGATCAATTAGCAGAACAAATAAATGAACTTTATTTCCAATAGAGTATACAGTACATTACATATACATTGGGTTTCAAATTCTAAATGTTAAGATCTTATGAATAGTGATGGTCCTTACCGATAAGATCTTCAGAGAAGTAGTGATTCTTCAAGCGGAATCCCCGTGCTCTCGGCTGCAACTTGAAATCGAGGCTCGTAAGTGTGTGCCGATGAGCGTGGTTGAAGTGTGGATTATACCAAGCGTCCAACGAAGCAACTGTTGGACATGTTCTTCTAGCTCTCAATGGTCAGACAAATATACCGTGATAGCTACGGGGAACGATCCTGGGTCTTACCGCATAGCATGCGGGTATCCTCACCAGTCAGCCACTCTGGAAGTTGTTTACAATGTTAATTGAAAAACACACGTAAATGGCACGTGAATATATCACAAAATCAATGTAATCAATGCAAGCCTATCTCCTCAAATTAGCTAATTCAAACAATAATGGCCTAGATCATACAACATCGAGTTGTAACGGAATTGACACCCTGATCAACCTAACAACACACACTAATGATACGCAAACATGTAATGACTCACTAAAAATCAATGCAATGCTATCACTTAGTTACACTCGTAATAATTACCCAAATGTACTCTCATGAATTAATGCAATCGATGCGATCCTACTAACTAATTTCAATGATAATAATCACTTAATTTCACTCTCGACTGAATAATACGAACGATTGTCCTTTATCCAGGCAAGCCGAACTCAGCGTTCACTCTACAGCAAGCACATCCTTTTATCACAGAGCTGTCCTTGCAGTTCACACGTGTGTTCGATATGAGCAACAGCGTGTTCGATATGGGCACCGCTGGGTTGAAAAGTGTGTCAATTAATATTTTCACGTAAGATCTGTTGTTCACTTCCAATGTAACTACGTAGACATCAAATCCAAATTGATGCTGATATCCCGAGCCTCACGAGTTAATTATTAGCCAGAACTTCTCCCAATTTGATATGAACTTTTTCAAGGTTCCATGAGCACGAACTTCTTCTAGGATTCAGTTACGCCAAAGAACCTCCCTCCCTAAAATAAGAAATAAATCCTCCGTAAGTGCAAGCCTGGATAGAGGTGTCCTAATACGCTTATGGTGTTTGTTGCCATATTGTTTCTATTTCCTATTTCAGAAATATTCTCGCCCCCACTTCGAGAAGATTTTCCGTCTTTTTCTTCCTTGTAGACGGTCGCCTGAGACTAGCTCGTGGATCTGCTCTCTGCTTCCTATACTGTTACTCACCCTATCGTCGTCCTACAATCTTGAACTCACTTGATTTCCCGACAGCTGCTTATATAATCTGTTGGTGTTTTTTAGAAAGATGCCTCCTGTCTTTAGCCCTTCTTTTGTAGAGCTTCTGACAGTTGGTCAAGCGAGCATGGAGGTATTAATCATGCACTTGTGTTTTACTGGCCTACAGCTTTCTGGAGCCATTAAAGTGTGTTATGTTTGTGTTTTTGACAGCGTGACCGTTGCGCTGGACTCTACTGGTCACATGCCGTTGAGCTTCACACGTATACATTCACCATTACAAATCATCACACATCATCACACATCATCACACATCATTATACATCATCACACATCACTACCATCACATACCTCTGATGCACTATAAAAAAGGTAAATATACGTAACCTAATTTCATTACCGAAAGTACTGCTGGATCTTACTTATTTTTCTACATCACTGTCAAAACAGATACAGCCCGATTGCCCGAGGAACGAGCAAATGAACATGGTTGCTATGATCAATATTCCTGCCAAATGTGAGCAAAGAAATGTAATTAGTTTTATACAAGCAGAATGACGTAATGCTGATGAAATCCATCACAGAATGAATAGAGTGAATGTTCAGGATTATGATCATGGCTCGCCATCTCGCCTTTTGAGACCGGAATGTATGGGTTAGGGATTGATGAGGGGAAATTGAAAACCTTCCCCCTGCGCAAACCCTGGACTGTAAGTCCATTGATTCTACTGATCCTTTATCATAGCCTTCTTTCCTTGTGCAGCCGTCTCGGTTGAGTACTACTCCATCGGGGATTTAGTGCCAACATGTCTGCCACTTTAGAACTTGCAACAAATTGATGTGCAAGTCCAGTATAGCAAAACACAAGAAGTTTTTATCTCGAGGTGTAATCTTAGCGAATGCAGCTGATGTCCTTACACGGTTGTTAGGCAGTTGACCCGAGAGTTTCGTGTCTCTCGTGACTGCGGTTGACTTGGTTCGAGTGATGGGCGGTGCAGTGGACCGACGTTGTCTCCCCTTGGTTGAGTCTGTGTTTGTCGGTTGAACGGAAGAGTGCGTGGATTCAGTTTAGAATCCCGATGAAGAGCAGTCGTGTGTCCGCCATTGCAAACATTACACTAAACGGAAGTCGAGCAGTCTGACTTTTTGTGCCTACTTAGGCAGCAGCAACAGTGCTTGTGTTGGCAAATAAACGCACTCTTTTCTTTGATGGGTAACTTGGCAAACTACTTGCGGGTCAATGTGACATGCACATTTGCCTAGTGGTATTCGCAAGGGTAGGAGGTTGTAACTTCAGTGTGTAACGTCCTGCCCCGCGTACGTGGAGGTTCGAGGTAGTAGTCTTGGGCGGTTATTTCGATGGTCCCGACGAGGAACCTGAGGAAGCTGCCCAAAGTCGAGCAGCTCACTTCGTTTTATTTTTTGCATTTTATTGCGAACAGTTTCCATGCTAGTGGAGAGTGATGGGCTGTTTTGAAATTATTGGGGTCATCACTCCAGAATAATTGAAAAACATTAAGTGCAGGGTGCATGTCATGGTTTTAACCATATTGTTTGTCAGATCCCGAGGCTTTTACAACTGTACCCTGTCGTTCTTGTGTTTAATTTTTGAAAGTGATCGATTTCTTAACGTATAGCGATTACCAAGTCTGACCCACGTCCATAGCAGCCTTGCAGTGTGATCTACATGGTCTTGATTGCGGTTACGTGGTCGTATGCTAATTTGTTTATAATTTTCTGGATCAGCTCATGAGGGTCACTGGTAGTATTTACTAAGATGACATTTATTGCTTCGAGCTCTGACAGCTCGTTTTATGTTAGGTGCTGCGGTATGGCTCTGATCCAATGGTTGAAACGACGCACATTTCCTTCAAAAGGTGTCACCACTGCTTTAAAAAAGCTTCACTTCGTGTAGCATTGGTGAGGTTGGAGTGTTGCTTTTTTCTGTGTTTTGGGAAACACTGGTGCTGTTGGGTTTTGCACAACTGACCGATTGATTTCCCTTTTTGCGAAGAATGGGGACTGATGCTCTTGCCCTAAGTTTTACTTTGTTGTTCGACGACGCTTGTGGCTCTCCGAGATTGACAGGTGATTGGTGCACTACAGTTGTCACAAACACTGTCGTTCGTCTGAAAGATTCTCATGATGCTATCGTTGCGTTGTCGTAAGCTTCACTGTCTCTAATTTGATGTTTAGCTGGCAGCTCTGGGGTGTCTTCTAGAGCGTCGTCTTGGCTACCGCTGAGGGAAGAAGTCATCGAGATTGTTCCCTCAGATGCTCTTGATAGTAGAGAGAACATGTCTAGATTTAACGCCGACAAGCGCGCGTTGAGGACCATGAGTTTAGCCTTGACTGTTTTTGGGACCACTTCGGGCTTTTCTGGTTTCTACTGCTGCTGTCGTTGAACTCTGGGCGGCATACTGATGTACGAGTATGTTGGTGGAATTTGTCAACTTCGAGAAAGATTGCTTAGAGCCACTGCTGTGAAAACGGACCTCTTTTTAATCCTACCTCTCTCAGTTTGCATATGTGACGAAATTATGGAGCTCATTGCGATGGTCTTCTACTTCACCCTTGAGTGTCTGAAGGGAAGGCTCTCGTAGTCTCGCACCTATTTCCACTGATTCAAGGACGGACATTGTTGGAGTTAGCTTGAATTGAGTTTGCCTCTGTCACCCAACTATGCGTTGCCTTGATATTTTCGTGTTTACTCAAATTAGTGGCCTAATTTATGAAGGCTCCTATGTTATTTGAGACCTTACAATGTGACTTGGTGTTCTCTCACGCAAAGAATACTGCTGATCATCTCTCTCTCGTTGTGAAAACGCTGCCAATTTCCAGTCCTTCACTAACTATTACTGGCAAATCATCCAACCAGTCAGCCAAGATATCACTGTCCAGGACTTTGAATAGTTAGTATGGATTAATGATGAAATCTCTGGTTGTTGGGTTTATTGACGCCGTGATCTGAAAACAAGAATACTATGTATACGTGAGTCATTATGCTAGAATTAAGACTACAATACTAATTTAACTAAACACTAGTTGCAGCAGAAAATAGCACTCATGGCTATATTTTCATTACACGTGTACTAAAATAATTATTAAAAATAATGGTAGCCACTAAAACTGAACTAAAGTGTTGGCCATAAGCTGAAAACAACTAAAGTAGGTTG